>CAXITT010000347.1:643748-667885 GCA_964033795.1 Lymnaea stagnalis | reverse complement strand
AAAAAAAAAAAAAAAAAAAAAAATTTAAAAAAAAAAAAAAAAAAAAAAAAAAAAAAAAAAAAAAAAAAATGATAACATTTTTTTTTTACAAAATTGTAAATAAAATAAAATAAATCTATTTATAGTTTGTAGTTACGTCATTTGACCTATATTAATCAATTGTGGTTCAATCTAATTTTAACGTCACGCGACAGACATTTAAATTCTGGGATCTGGAGGGAGGGGGAATGTTGGGGATGGAGAGACGTTAGGCAAGGTTGGGATGGGGAGCGCGGTGGGGTGGTGTGGGGTGACGGTGGGGTGGGGTTGTGTGGGGTGGGCGATGGGGTGTTGTGTTGTGGGAGATGAGCAGGTGTGGGGTGGGCGATGTGGTGGTGGGGGTGGGCGTAGAGGTGGCGTGACTGGGAAATGGTTGTCAGGGCTAAATGGAGGGGGTGGGGTAGAAGACATCAGGGTCTCAGACTATAAAGATGGCATGGAGGATGGGGTGGGCTGGGAGGCATCAGGTTGGGTTGGAGGTAAAGGGGTTGTTAGGAAAGATGAGGTTGGGCGGATGGCATAATGGTGGGTTGACGAGAAATGGGTCGTCATGAATGCGGTCAGGGGCCATCTAGAAAGGGACCATTCTTGAATGAGGTCAGGCGTCGTATAGAAATGGGCCGTCATGAATGAGGTCAGGGGTCATCTAGAAAGGGGCAACTCTTGAATGAGGTCAGGGGTCGTATCGAAATGGCCGTCATGAATGAGGTCAGGGGTCATCTAGTATAACTAGTATCATTTAACTTTACTTTGTCTACTCCTTTGTTTATGTATTACACTCATCGGCTTTTTTTAAAATCGCTACAAGTATCCCACTTGTCACTGTCACTGCCACTGTCACTGCCACTTATCAATGTCACTGCCACTTGTCACTGTCACTGCCAATTGCCACTGTCACTGCCACTTGTCAATGTCACTGCCACTTGTCACTGTCACTGCCCCTTGTCACTGTCACTGCCACTTGTCACTGTCACTGCCACTTGTCACTGTCACTGACAATGTTCTGTGCCTCCTCGTAGAGACTGTTATAGTCTAAGCTCTATTCCCCACCCTCCACAAGTTGACATAGTTGTCTGTGTGTGTTTAGAGATCCCTGACTTCATTATATATTTTATTACACCCCCCTACACCCCCCTCCCCGCGAAACGGTTGATTTTCATTTGTGATGACAGACATTCAAGCCACCTGTAGGTTTTTAATGAACACGCCTCTAATTAACGCCAGAATTTAAGACGTTGTAAGACAGCAGTGTTGCGCTACGTGGTCCACACTCTGCGACTGTTAAGATTTGTCGCAACCCCTAACAGGGTAATCATGATGCATTCCAAATTTTGAACTAAAAAACAAACTACTGATTTAAAGACAAAATGCAATAAACTGTCAACAAATTTTTTAAAATCAACAATTCAATATTAAACATAGAATACAATGTTAAATGAATAAATATATAAACATTAAAATCATAACTTGTAATTCAATGCCTGTTCTGTCCTAACGATAATTTGCCCTCATAACCCTTAAAATGCCCCCTTTGCCCCCTCCCCACCCCTATGGCTTGCGCGCACCCCAGGTTTTCGGAACCCTGTGTTGACAGGGACGAAAGTGAGATTCGGCTTTTGTTTACAATTTCACAGGTAAGGTAAAGCTTCAAAGGTGGATGACCCCCCTTGTCTCGCAAGAAGAATATTTTTTTTTCCATTTAATCATGCACAGGGTCATCGTAAGCAGCTTAGAATTAGGGTCAGCCTGACCTTTTGACCTTGAACTTTAAATAATATGTCACCGTTTAAAAACTGTTGAACCTATAAGCCCTTTGACGTCACGTTTCTGAGATTATTGGTTACATCTGCATGGACTATCTTGTTACTTCCCATATGATAAGATATATGTGTTGAACTTTAATAGACAAGAAATTGGGATACTCGCTGGTGCCAGAGATTTTTATATAAAGAAATTAATTCTTTTTGTTCTATCGGCACCAACTATACACATTTTTTTTAAAGATCCGCCGCTGATTTGACAAAGTTCTATTAGTTTTACCTTTGCATAATTCATAAATTCATTCTTCCGGAAAGCCACCAAACCTGTGACAACCCACGGTTTATGAAATAAACTTTAAAGCATCATCATTTGGTTAAGGGATGATCTAGAATATCATCATTTGTTTAGGAGATGATCTAAAATATCATCATTTGGTTAAGAGGAGATTTAAAATATCATCATTTTATTAAGAGATGATCTAAAGTATCATCATTTGGTTAAGAGATGATCTAAAGTATCATCATTTGGTTAAGAGATGATCTAAAGTATCATCATTTGGTTAAGAGATGATCTAAAGTATCATCATTTGGTTAAGAGATGATCTAAAGTATCATAAATTTGGTTAAGAGATGATCTAAAGTATCATCATTTGGTTAAGAGATGATCTAAAGCAGTGGTTCTCAACCTTTCCAGTGCTGCGACCCCTTAATACTGTTTCTTGTGTCGTGGCGACCCCCAAGCCACACAATTATTTTCGTTGCTACTTTATAGCTGTAAGGATATATGTTTTCAGATGGTCTTAGGCGACCCCTGGAAAAGGGTCCCGCGACCCACAAAGGGGTCGCGACTCACAGGTTGAGAACCTCTGATCTAAAGTATCATCATTTGGTTAAGAGATGATCTAAAGTATCATCATTTGGTTAAGAGATGATCTAAAATATCATCATTTAGTTAAGTGATGATCTAAAATATCATCATTTAGTTATGATATACCTACAATTTCATCCTTTTATAAAATATGTCCTAACATACCATCCTTTAGTTATGAGGTATCTAAAATATCATGTAGTTATGAAGTATCTAAAATATCATCATTTACTTATGACATTCCTAAAATACCATCATTTAGTAAAGAAATGTCCTAAAATATCATCATTTAGATGGGGAAGGTCCCAAAATATCATAATTTAGTTATGAGGTATCTAAATTATCATCATTTAGTTAGAGATGTCCTAAAATACCATGATTTAGTTAGAGATGTCCTAAAATACCCTCATTTAGTTAGATTTCCTAAAATACCATCATTTAGCTAGAGATGTCCTAAATACCATCATTTAGTTAGAGATGTCCTAAATACCATCATTTAGTTAGAGATGTCCTAAAATACCATCATTTAGTTAGAGATGTCCTAAAATACCATCCTTTAGTTAGAGATGTCCTAAAATACCATCCTTTAGTTAGAGATGTCCTAAAATACCATCATTTAGAAAATAGGACAGGGGGGAAAGCTATTAAGAAAATATTCATTTAAAAAAAAATAATATTTCGTTACTTCGCGGGCCGTAAAGCGGATGCTGGCGGGCTGGACGCGGCCCACGGGCCGTATGTTGTGCATGCCCCCCCCCCCCCCCCCCCTGAATGAATCAAATGTGTAGCTCATTTCCCTGCAGCTTCTACATATTTAAATGAAACTATTTAAACACTTGTTCTCCCCACCAGTGAAAACCCATCTATTTCTCTGAAGCTATTGAAACACTTAAACATTACAGGTATTTACACACATTTTTCCTCGCATCAATAAAGGCCAATCCTTTACGAATGCAGCTATTTAAACACATGTTTCAGAATGAGAAATTTCTGCGCAACTTCCTTCCGGGCAAGAGAATGACAGACGACATTTTTTTTTAATGTATTACAGCTCCAAACATTCAATTGACAGTTATATGCTAATATAACAATATCAGATATTAAAGCGGTAATAAAGGGTAATTGAAAATGTATGGTTCTCAAACAACTGTTTTGCACAGGGACCCATTGTATAACAATTGCTGTTTCAAATTTAAAACCATTTTGTAGATGAAAAAAAAATAGAACTACGATTCCGTCAAAGAACAATGAACACTCATTAAATTAATACTCATTAAATTAATAATTTTTAAATGAATACGCATTAAACAAATATTCATTAAATGAAAACTCATTAAATAATTATTAATTAAAGTAAAACTCATGAAATAAATACTCATAAAATTAATACACATTAAATAAATATTAATGAAATTAATACTCATTAAATGAGTGCTCATTATTTTAAATATCCAGAGTTCTTTCCTGACAAACTATTTATTTTTTTTTATATTTTTTAAAATTAAAATCATCTTCCATTTTAACCAAAATATTTAAACGTCAATTTGAAAAGGATCACCGGTAGCCTAGGGCATCGGGAATTCTTTGTTTAGTTTTGCTCATCAAATATTAAGTCATGGAACAAAATTCAATGTGAAATAGGAAACAGGGTCACGATTTCCGCTCTTTAAGGGTCCTTCGTAAATTGCGTCACGCTCATGAGTGGGTGGGGGGGGGGGGGGGCAAAATTTTGTGACGTCCCAGAAAAAAAAAAAAAAATTTTTAAATATAAAATTTTTTAATTTTTAAAAATATTATATAAAATAAAAAATAAAAAAAAAAAAAAAAAAAAAAAAAAAAATTATTTGAGGTCGAAATTGCCTCAGGTATTATAAGTACCGTGAAACTACGTCGCACACACCTTCTGCGCATATCGAAAAATGACGCAAAAACTGTTTTGGTCATTTTACATTCGGCTGGGGAAGAACTTCGTTGTTTTGTGTTTTTCGTCACAGTTTTCTAATAAGTCTAGTCTACATCTTAATCCATTATGGGGAAATGTTAAAGAATAAAATCAAATGTTAGTTTTGTTATTAAAATGTTCTGTATGTTTAGAATTTTTTAGGTGTGACGTGACACTAGGGGGGGGGGGTAAAAAATTTGTGACAGGGGGAGAGGTGGGTCTGAAAATGTCCTTTTTGGCATGACGTACTTTGCGAGCGACCCCTTAGCCAACAGTGTAAAGTAAATTTATCATTATTGCCGGCTATGGGATTAGGGTTACAATACAATTATTTTGCAAAAAACTTCCCTCTCGGAAATATTTGCAAGTGAATGAGAACCCTTAGAAAAAAAATGACAGCCCCTGTCCTTAGAAAACAAAATGAGAACCCCCTGTCCTTAGAGAAAAAAATGATAACCCCTGGCCTTAGACAACAAAAGTGAGAACCCCTGATCTTAGTTAAACTAACAAATATACCCCCCAAAAAAAATAAAAATTGATGACCTTGTCTGACCAAGTGTAATAGACGGAAAACAAGTGGCCGGGAAGTGGTTGAATTTGAGAATGGCTGAGTCCAGGAAGGCTTAGTTCATTTAATATCCTCTACCTGTCCAGACACAGGTAAATAAAATATGTCGCTGTCACCCTCTGTTTTGGACTCTGACAAGTTGTGCGGCATTATTAGATATTTAAATTAACATATTATTTATTACATCAGAGTAGTGTGTCATTATGGGATGTCTAAATTATCATGTTATTTATTGCATCAAATTAGTGTGTCATTATTAGATGTTTAAATTAACATGTTATTTATTGCATCAAATTAGTGTGTAATTTTTAGATGTTTAAATTAACATGTTATTTATTGCAAAAAATTAGTGTGTCATCATTAGATTTTAAAATTAACATGTTATTTATTACAACAAATTAGTGTGTCATTATTAGATTTTTAAATTAACATTTTATTTATTGCAACAAATTAGTGTATCATTATTAGATGTTTAAATTAACATGTTGTTTATTACAACAAATTAGTGTGTTATTATTAGATGTTTAAATTAACATGTTATTTATTACAACAAATTAGTGTGTTATTATTAGATGTTTAAATTAACATGTTATTTATTGCAATAAACTAGTGTGTCATTTTTATATGTTTAAATTAACATGTTATTTATAACATCACATTAGTGTGTCATTATTTGATGTTTAATTTAACATATTATTTATTACCGAAAAGAAATGGAAGATTTAAAAAAAAAAGAATTAAGATTTTACTGAATTGATATGAAAAAATATAAATAAATAAATCGTAAGCAAGGTGTGAAAAGACAAGACCCAAGCCAGGGGCGTCTCTTGAATTTTTTAATATTTACCTCCAAAATCCAAGATTATACGTTGTAAAAACACATGTTTTTTCTCCTTATAAGAATACAAATATTGTCTCTACAAGTATATGCCTGTCCGTACCTTGATTGTAATTGTTTTATTTCAATCGTATTTATTTAGAGAGTAGCTTAAGACGGGCGCAGGTTTAGAGATTAATTTTAAAGTTAGTTTTCTTCTTCTGGTTAAAACGGTGATCAACATTTCTTTTAATAATAATTTTTTCTCATTCAAATTTAAAGAAAGTTACACAACTTTTTACCATTGAAATGATGAATTGTTATAGATTCCTTGACAAGAATCGTATAGTTCGAATATTTATTGCATCAATTATTAATTGCATATCATAGTTGTATACGTATAGTTTAACAAACGTGTTAATGCAGGCTATAAAAGAGAACATTTGAAAAGTATATTTTATACACCTTTTAATTGAACATGTATAGTTCTACATCAAATCCATCTATATCATGTGTATATCTATAAGCCAACACATACATTTAGAATTAGATGGTATCAAATTAATGTTACAAATACACACGATTTTGTTACATTATCTTTGTTAACGCGCTATGTGACATACTATTGGCATGACATAATCCGATGTTCCATGTGTGTCATATTAGTAACATGTGCAGTTCTGCCCGTAAATTTCTGCACTGAAATCCATATGTATTTTTCTCTATGTTAACATAATGTGTACGCCTGCATATCTAGATAACACTTTTTTCGATTTAACACATATCACAACCCCCCTCCGCTTTCTATCTGCAAGTGGTGGACACTGCTAATCACGTGACTAATCTGACCGACCGGGATGACCATAGATACATTAACTTAACTTCTCATCTCTTACACATCCAACATGACCAGATTCTCCAATCCCTATTTGCCGGACTTCGAGTCTTTGAAATTGGGGAAATCCATCAAAGAGATATGTGACACAAGGCACACGTCCTGACACGTCAAGGCACACGAAGACACACTAAGACAGGAGTAAGTTGTCGAACTCTTCCAAGTTATTCTAGGCTTAGTCCACAGGTATGCTGGATTAGGCAGCGAGGGGCCTGGGAAAGATCAGATTAGACATTAAAGATCAAAGTTGATCCCTCGGGCCTCAGAATGGCCGTGGTGAATACGATTGTGAAGGAGACCCCAAAAACTGCCCGGTCTGTACCGGGGGGGGGGGGGGGGGAGAATGAAAAGAAAATAAAAAATTAAACAGGGGTTGGGGTATACTTTTTTTTTTTTTTTTTTTTTAACCATGGCTACCAGCGGCGTGGTCAAGCAGGGGCGTCGTTTCAGTCTTTTTTTGAAAAGGGGTGGGGGGGGGTAAAAAAAAATTTGGTCGGCTTGTTTAGTTGATTATTACTGGAGGCGCCACACTACATCGACATTGAAACAAAACCTGTAAAATATTCCACCCCGACAAACCCAAATGACGTCCATGTGATCAAGGGTACTCGAGACATCCAATCCTTTGATTTAACCAAATAGTTCTTCTTCTTCTATATGTTAAGGCCCCACGATCAATTTATTGATCATTTTGGCAAAATATCCTATTTTGAATATTGAATATTGAATTTCAATCTTACTGTTTACCAAATAGACACCATTTTTTTATTAGCTCTTTTAGGAGCTCAGGTCGGACGTGGAGCCAAAATGTTTGGAACCAATTTTATCGGGCAATCTATACACTTGGTGTCTGCACACGGTGGAGGTGGGGAGACAACTGTAGGGGGAGTCACCTGTACGGGGAGACACCTGTAGGGGGAGACACCTGTAGGGGGAGACACTGCTAGGTTAGTTCACTCGGTGTGTACTCCTGACCCCTTCCACTCCACCCACAGTCATTTTTTGAGGTCTAGTTATACTAAAAAAACTCTTGGAATTTAATCAAGGAGATGAATTTGAGCAAAGAAGATGGGTTGGGAGGGGAGGAGGTGAATGTAAGCAAAGATGCTGGGAAGCAAAAAGAGATTTTTTTTTCTAACAGAGGGGGACATAAATGCAAATAAGTTACTATGTGAGAAAGTAAGGGTGTGTTTAGCCTTGACAAAATTAATGATTGTATTTCGAGGCGTACATTACACTGAAGATTGATGATTGCCGTGATGACGCATGCCGGATGGATGAATGTCGACCTTTGTGTACCCAGTCGTAAAATGCGAGCAGACTTTTACAACAGATGTTAATTCAATTATCTATTTCAGAAGAAATCTTAAGTGTTGAATAAACTTCCATGAATGTCAGCAGTTGAAGACGATCAACTGATCGTGCGTACGTTCGTGCAATTTTTGTTAACTTGAACTTCAGCTGATCATACCTTTTTGTTTTTAGCAAACAAATTATTTAAACCTTATTTGATCGTAATACTTTATATTCAATAATGTTTGTTGTTCACGTGAAGATGACCGTGGCATCTGGTGCGACGTGAGCAGTAGCCGTGACTTGAGCTGCGCTTTGCTTAAAGTGAGAGAGAGAGAGAGAGTTGCTCCATTCGCCAGCCTCACTCTCTCGTCCTTGCAAGACCTACTCAGTTTAGACAACTCGGCTACCCAAGGTCACGTGACAACAGCGGCCTGGGACGCTGAGCCTCTTGACCTTTAATGGCAGCGATTTATGTGGACAGCTTAAAAAAAAAAGAATCTCTGCGAGTTAATGGACAATGTGGAAATCGACTTTTTAGCCTCGCAGATAAAGCTGTAGGCCCATATGGAACTTTTATTCCGTAAGAAGGTGTTGTTCCGTATGAAGATATTGTTCCGTATGAAGATATTGTTCCGTATGAAGCTGTTGTTCTGCATCAAGTGGTTGTTTCATATGAAGCTGTTGTTCCGTATGAAGCTGTTGTTCCGTATGAAGCTATTGTTCCGAATGTATCTGTTAATCCTCATGAAGATGCTGTTCCATATGAAGCTGTTATTCCGAACGTATATGTTGTTCCTCATGTAGCTGTTGTGGCTCATGAAGCTGTTGCTCCGTATGAAGTTGTTGTTCCTAAAAGAAAACTGCCGGGTAAATTGCTAGTACGCATACGGCCCGCACCATAAAACTTGACCCGGTAACACCACAGTGTGAAGAAATGAATCACAAAACTAAAACTGCTTATCTAACGTGATCGCTTACGGTAATATACTTTCAATTTGCTTATCTCAACATCGATCTCTTATCTCAATATCGATCTCTGGCTATCGGAGCTCATCCTCTTTAACACATCTCAAGTAAGCCGCACTAAGAATTAAACATGAATTCTTTGCGCCTCGTGCCTATAATCCATTTTTTTTCCCTTCAAATTTTGGTGCTCAGCATTGTGTGTGTTGTGTCCTGTGTGTGTGTGTTGTTTTTAAGTTATGTGTAGTGTCCTGTGTGTGTTGTATTTAAGCAAGCTATCGTCGCTTCATTAACACATTAGATGTTCTCCTTAACAGCTGTATTTTCTTTGCATTCTGACCTCTGACTCCCTGGGCTCACAGAGAGTAAGGGGCGAATTTCGGGAAGTGGGTGGGTAGAAGGGGGTGGGGCAACAAAAGCTATATCGTCTTTTCATCCTGCTTTATATATATATGGTTACTTGTTGACAGTGATGTATATAAAGCCGACAGTGCTCATTGGCAGTGATTTCGATAGAGCCGCCACTGGGCGTTGGCAGTGATTTCGATAGAGCCGCCACTGGGCATTGGCAGTGATTTCGATAGAGCCGCCACTGGGCGTTGGCAGTGATTTCGATAGAGCCGCCCCTGGGCGTTGCCAGTGATTTCGATAGAGCCGCCCCTGGGCGTTGCCAGTGATTTCGATAGAGCCGCCCCTGGGCGTTGGCAGTGATTTCGATAGAGCCGCCCCTGGGCGTTGCCAGTGATTTCGATAGAGCCGCCACTGGGCGTTGGCAGTGATTTCGATAGAGCCGCCACAGGGCGTTGGCAGTGATTTCGATAGAGCCGCCACTGGGCGTTGGCAGTGATTTCGATAGAGCCGCCCCTGGGCGTTGGCAGTGATTTCGATAGAGCCGCCCCTGGGCGTTGCCAGTGATTTCGATAGAGCCGCCACTGGGCGTTGGCAGTGATTTCGATAGAGCCGCCACTGGGCGTTGGCAGTGATTTCGATAGAGCCGCCACTGGGCGTTGGCAGTGATTTCGATAGAGCCGCCCCTGGGCGTTGGCAGTGATTTCGATAGAGCCGCCCCTGGGCGTTGGCAGTGATTTCGATAGAGCCGCCCCTGGGCGTTGGCAGTGATTTCGATAGAGCCGCCCCTGGGCGATGCATATCTAGAAGTAAAACATAATTTGCCATTCACTTAACTTTTAATGACGTAAAATCCTTACCTTGAACAAATCCACCTGGCTTTAAAATCTTACTCATTATACCAAAGCCTATTTGAAAGGTAGGCTGTTTTAAAGGTCACCTATTTTTAAAAGCAGCCTACTTTAAAGGTAGTCTATTTAAAGTTAGCCTCCTTTAAAGGGAGCCTATTTTAAAGGGAGCCTATTTTAATGGGAGCCTATTTTAAAGGGAGCCTATTTTAAAGGGAGCCTATTTTAAAGGGAGCCTATTTACTTGAAAAGCCATGCGGTACAGAATGTTCAAAAGTGTCCAGGCTGCTATTGGTCCATATAACAAAGGGGGGTAATTAAGAGTGTTCGATGCATAAAGTTTTCCAATGCATTCTTGAATTGTGTTTCAGTCTGAGAGCTATACCACACATTTTAACATTATTATAATTTCATATTTAATTTTATGATTAAGGTCTGTAATTGTTCCATACAATTTATTCACAATTTTCTAGTTCAAAGTCAATATGCCAGATTTCTTTACATTTTAAAATATTATTTTTTATATTAGCTTTAAAACTTATTCGCTGGAAACGAGTGTTAGCAAATTAAAACAAAAACATTGTCTTTATTATTATAAATAATAACTAGATTCTTAAACCAATAGATACATTAGATGCAATTAAAACTTGAATTTGTTTGACTTTAAAACAAATATTGTATTTTTTAAACATTTAAATGAAAGTGCATGATGAGGTGACTGCACAATGTTCAACCCAAGAGAACTATGCTTGGTAAAAATTAATTTCAAAGATGAAGAATTTAACGTACACATTGTGTTTGTTTGGCTATAATCATTGATGGCTAAAATATTATGAATTTGTATAATCAGAAATGATTTATGGGCGATTGTTGCCTTGCTTGTCTCCACTGCGGGTTGAGAGGGGGGGGGAGAGATTTGACATGATTAGGAGGTGTCGCCTTAGGGTTCCTAAGGGGGTGAGGTTAGCAGGGGTTTCCACGCATGCGTAAGCACGCCTAGATTCTTATCAAAGCTATAGAAATGAGCCCCGCGTTTGCCATAAATAGAAATGAAGAGCGAATTAACTGAGCAGTGCTAAACAAGGCTGTTCTTTGTAAATTATTCGTATTCGTTTCTGTAGTAACATAATTATTTCGTATTTTTAAGCATAAAACTCGCTCGAAAAATGAAGGGCTACCGGTAAATTGATCGACGAAAATTTGATCGAACGGAAATTTGGTCTAATCTTTTTTTTTTTTTTCAGCTCACATGTTAAAATTTTCGTCAAATTTCTTTTTTTGCGCGCACTCTCCTATGTCGTAAAACAAAATAATGCGTTCAAAAAGCAAATTTGAAGTAAAGTTTTAACGTAAAAACTGGAGAAAAAGATTGAGACGAATTTCCGTTCAATCAAATTATGATCGATCAATTAACGGTGGACGAAATTTTCTTTCGATCAAATTTCCGGATACGAAAAGGAAGTTTTCATTTAAATAATAATTGAGTTGTTTAAACTAAGTAAAACATAGTTGTTTCTTTCAGGCATACCTCGGGGGGGGGGGTCACTGCTCCTTGGAGCAAGTCAAGTGCCCCACGGGGAAAATGTGTAAGAAAAAATAATTTTTAAATCAAATTTTATAATTTCTAAATTTTTAAATTTTAAATATATATTTTTTAGTTGTTTCTTTCAGGCATACCTCGGGGGGGGGGGGGTCACTGCTCCTTGGAGCAAGTCAAGTGCCCCACGGGGAAAATGTGTAAGAAAAAATAATTTTTAAATCAAATTTTATAATTTCTAAATTTTTAAATTTTAAATATATATTTTTTTATAACATTTTTAAAAGTAATCTAAACGTGTGCCTTTCGTCCATTAACACTAATGGGACCAGTAAAATATCGCTTTGTTGGATTTACATTGATGATCCATAACGTTTAGGTTAATCTTGTTACAGGCTCACAGAACTCGATTATAAATATCGTATTGTTTTCAAACTACCTTTACTCCGATATGAATGTCTATCAATTGAATAGAGTTATTGCTAAGTAATTAACGTGTGCAATATGTTTTCAAATTATATTTCTTCATATAAGTATGACGTTTAAAGTAGAGATGAGTATTAATTATAAAATTTATAATAGCATTATGCTTTTTTTTTAAAAAATCGTTTTTAGCTAACATTTTAATGTAGTATATTCCAACCATGTCTATTGAGCTAGATAAAATGAAAACGTAAAAAAAAAAAAAAAAAAAAAAAAAAAAAAAAAAAAAATAAAAAAAAAAAAAAAAAAAAAAAAAAAAAAAAAAAAAGAAAAAACTACGACACTTTGAAACAAAACATTAGCCATTTACCGGTTGCATCCAAATAGTGGATAATTCCTTTATTATTATTAAATCGAGTGCGTTTCTCATTTTGTAACCCAATTTCGGGAACAACAGAGTAAAATAATTTATTTTAAAAAAAATACTTAGCCTTTATTTATTAAATCCCCAACGACTTTTCTCTGTTCAATTTCAGAATAAGAAACAATCTTCCCCAGCTTTTTCAACTATTTTTTTTTTAAATTCATTTTTAGATGATTATCCAGTAGAAATAATATACATATTTAAACAACATTTTTTTTTTAAAATGTAGTTTTTCGATTATCTTGCGAATGCAATTTTCGGTAGTAGTTAAAAATAAATTCTATGGAATTAGTGAAACAATTGTTTTAACGTATAATATCCAAGAGGCAAGTTGTAGTTGACCTGAAGCAAATTAAAGTAGCTTGAAAATCTTAATGAACATTTCAATGAACTGAATATTGAGAATTTTAAACATTTTTTTTTTAATGCGATTTCCTTCACACAAAAAAAAATTTAAAAAAATATAAAAAAATCACACATTAATAAAAAAAAAATATGATGTCTTTTGTTAACAAGTCAGGTCTTCCTAACAATTTTGTCGGTTAGAAACGATTTATATAAATAAATACCAATTTTTAAAACCCTGAAAAATGTTTAGCAATTTCTACAGAAAAAAACTTTATTCTTTAGTTGACTTTGGTAAAACTTGGAAATATAATGCATTTTGTGTTTTTTTTTCTTTCTCGTTCAAAAGGTCAAACTATTTTAGCATTTATTTTTATTTTTTTGTGTGTGATGGATACCTTTTTTTTAGAAGTAATTCTTTTTTAAATTTTAAATATATTTTATGGTAAATCCATTTTTTTTTTAAAAATGTATTTTACCCCAAAATATTTTAAATAAAAACTAAAAAAAACACATTTCTCTTCAATTAAAAGGAAAAATATCTACAATGGAACCTCTCATAACGAGCATCATTCGTTCCAGAATCTTACTCAATGTGAATATTTGTGTTGCTATCATCTTTCAATGCAAGGTGGGGAAGACAAAACCAAAAAGATGCAGGAGGCTTTGAAAAATCGAGCGACAGATCTGCTGACTTGCATTATTATGACAATATTATTTTTTATATTAATAAATTGTATAGTCTGTATCAGGATCCCACGCTAGTTGCAGAAATATAAAAAAAAATGTAGATGGGCTGGACGTTTAGAGAGAATGACAAATAACAGAGTGAAGAGGGTGCGCCGCCAAAACCCAGGGGCGTCATTTCAGGTTTTTTCAAGGGGGGTGGGGGCAAAACCAAAACTTGGTCAGCTTGTTAAATTCTTTATTACTAGAGGCGCCACATAGCAATTTAAATAAAACTGTAAAGTCAGAAGTGGCGGTGGGAGGGGTGGGGGTGGAACAACTATAACCTTTAAAAAAAAAAAATAATAATGTCTCTTAGATATATTTTAAGACATTTTTTTTTTACCAAATCCCATAATTTGTTTTAAATTGATCAATTAGGAATACGATATTTTGTTCTAAAACTAGTACCAAAAGAAAAAAAAAATGCTTTTGGCTTATTTCAAGTATGGGTGTTCATTGATAATTGTTGCGACTGAATATTATGTTCATTACGCGCAACGGGTGTTTGAGAGTTTAATTAGTTTGTGAACGCTGTTCCAGCCCTTCACTCTCTGTCGTATTTTTATGCTGATTCGTGACGTCTTGTCCTGACAGTATTGTGACGTATGTTTTAGTCGTGCGGCAGTCTTGAGTGGAACTTTGTGGAAGTAGGATGTGTATTATTTTATGTCTGATAGCGAGCTGCGCTACATCCATGTGTTGATGTGTAAAGTATATACTTAATATTAAAGTTATAATTATTATGAAAAGGACTTGAGTTTATTCAGTGATCGTAAGAATAGTACGACGTATTTAAAGTGTGAAAGAACTTGACAAATTAATCAATCCAAGTAGCATTAGTAGTTGACAGCTTAATAATCGATATGATACTTCAGAAACATCTTTTAAAAATCTTTAAAAAATCTTTTCTTTTATTATTTAGCATTTTTGTAGATTTTAATATATAAAAATAATAATATTTAAAAAATCCTTGCAAATAGGTGGTCGCAGTTTGTATAGAAATTCTTCATTAATACGCTCCATTTGGATTTGTCTAATTTGTCCATTACTACACACCAATGAGATTTAAAAAAAAAAATTTGTTTATTACTACACACTACTGAGATTTGAAAGAAAAGTTCATATCTACACATCACTGAGATTTTGAAATAAATTGTTCGTTACTATACACCTCTGAGATTTGAAAGAAATTGTTCATTACCAAACACCACAGAGCTTTGAAAATGCAAAGATGAGATGAAGTTTTAACACGTTATGAATGTTTTGGTGTGTTCTTCGTTTTTTGATTTTCAGACAAGAACCAGTTGTAGAAGCAAATGTGACCACCAGATTATCAAGCAAAACTTAAGACTTACATTAGAACTACTAGAAATTGGGTTATAATTTATTTTCTTCAAATTTGCATGTTTCATCTGATGACACTTAAATTAAAATTTGAGAACCGTTGGTTGGCACCCGAGGCATGTGGGATTCGCCACAAATCAAAAATCTATAAGTGGAACTTTAGTTGGTTTTATTAGACGTATGTTAGCGTTAATTCGACCAATTGGAGCAATGGTAAATTACGTCACAATGATAGCTCAAAACCTTTAATATTATCGTAATAAGGAAAACTTTCAGCCAAACAATTAATGTAATAAGAATGTATCACAAATTTTGCTAAAATAGTTGCTCAAAAAGTCCAGTTTCGAATAATACTAACTATTCTAGTTATTACTGCAGAAATAAGGAATGAATTTATTTGAAAAATTATATTATTATCTATTTCCCAAAATTCTATAGTAGATGTGTGCTAGTGGGGGTGCAATTTTTGAAGTACGCCCCCGACGGCTTTGAAATAAGTTGGCCACTGTGTGCAAAGACTTATCGATTAATCCATGAACTTCATGATACATGTTTCCATCGTTAAACTCAGATATCCAGCACTAAACTTAGGCATCCAGCACTAAGCTTAGGCATCCAGCACTAAGCTTAGGCATCCAGCGCTAGGCTTAGGCATCCAGCACTACGCTTAAGCATCCAGCACTAAGCTTAGGCATCCAGCACGAAGTTTAGGCATCCAGCACTAAGCTTAGGCATCTAGCACTAAGCTTAGGCATCTAGCACTAAGCTTAGGCATCTAGCACTAAGCGTAGGCATCCAGCACTAAGCTTAGGCATCCAGCACTAAGCTTAGGCATCAAGCACTAAGCTTAAGCATCCAGCACTAAGCTTAGGCATCCAGCACTAAGCTTAGGCATCCAGCACTAAGCTTAGGCATCCAGCGCTAGGCTTAGGCATCCAGCACTACGCTTAAGCATCCAGCACTAAGCTTAGGCATCCAGCACTAAGCTTAGGCATCCAGCACTAAGCTTAGGCATCCAGCACTAAGCTTAGGCATCTAGCACTAAGCTTAGGCATCCAGCACTAAGCTTAGGCATCCAGCACTAAGCTTAGGCATCCAGCACTAAGCTTAGGCATCCAGCACTAAGCTTAGGCATCCAGCACTAAGCGTAGGCATCCAGCACTAAGCTTAGGCATCTAGCACTAAGCTTAGGCATCCAGCACTAAGCTTAGGCATCCAGCACTAAGCTTAGGCATCCAGCACTAAGCTTAGGCATCCAGCACTAAGCTTAGGCATCCAGCACTAAGCTTAGGCACCCAAACCGTCATGAGTTTGTTCCAATCATATCTGACAAATCGGGTGGAGTCAGTTATTTCAAACGGCTTGACCTCGAAGAAATCTAATATCGAATTCGGAGTACCCCAAGGCTCGGTCCTAGGCCCGGTGCTTTTCACGATTTATATTCAGCCCTTGGGCGCAGAGATCAAGCAGTTTGAAATGCAATACCACATGTTCGCGGACGACACCCAACCTCATCCGTGATCCCCTCTCAGTTTCCTCGGCTGCTCAGCATAACATGGAAGACAGTGGAGTTAGTTAAGCACTGGATGACCATAAACAAGCTCAAATTGAATGATGATAAGACTGAGCTGCTTCCCATTGCGACCGCTCAGAAGTAAAAATCTGTAAATTGCATGATATCAATTACTCTCTTAGGCGCGCGTATTGAGTTACCTAAAACAGTGCGGTACCTGGGTGTCTACCTAGATAGAAGAGTCACCTTTGAAAGTCACATTAACATGCTATGCAAGGTGATTTTTCTAGAGCTGCGCAGGAATAGTCACATCAGGTCCTTCCTAACAATTGATGCAACAAAGAGGCTGATGTCTGCATTTGTGCTATCACGCATGGACTATTGCAGCGTCTCATGGTGGGTCTTCCAGCTACGCTCCTGGATAAAATTCAAGGGGCACAGAATAATGCGGCTTGCATTGTTCTTCGCAAACGCAAGTTCGACCATGCTAAAACACTTCTGAGAGAGTTGCACTGGCTGCCAGTCCGTGCTAGCATAGAGTACAAAATCGTAACTCTGTGCTACCACTGCTTACATGACCTGGCGCCGTCCTATCTGAAAGAGCTGCTGACGCCTTATGTACCCACTAGAAAACTCCGCTCATCCGACAGTGGCAAACTCGACACCACGTGTTCGCCTTGAGACTTACGGAAAGCGCACTTTCGCATTTGCTGGTCCAACAATTTGGAATGCCCTTCCTGTCGATCTCAGAAACAACCAGACATTGGAGTCCTTTAAAACAGATTTAAAGACACATCTATTTCGCAAACACCTTCTGGGATGGTTGCCTACCATATCTTCAATTTAATGCATATTGGTTGTGTTGCTTAGGGTTGAAATGGCTAGAAAGACTTTGAGATTGTATGCTTGTAATTAGTTTTTGTAGTGTTACGTTTGTTTTAAATGTGGTAAATTATAGATTTGTTTTTTGTTGACTTTGTACCGCGCTTCGAGCCTTTGGGGATGAAGCGTGTTTTTAAAATCAACTTTATTATTATTATTATTATAGTTAATAAATGAATTTTCAAAGATAATAACAGTTTTCCATCACAATAACATCGGGAAAACATCGAAAAGTAACAAAGGAAAAACTTTTTTTTAAAAATAATGATTACCTTTACTAAATCTTGCAAAGATTTACCAGAGTTAAAAAAACAAGAAAAAAAAACTGTTAAGTAGAAAGGTCTGTACATTTTTATGGTTATCCAACCTGTTCATTTTCATTAATCGTATGTGAACAGCATTATTAGTTATGTAAAGAAAACATGTGTTGTTTACAAAATAACATTATATATTTATCAATGTGTGTTGTTTCTGACGGTAATAGTATTTAAATAAAGCATTCATTTCCCAGTATTTGGTTGGTTGGAGTTGTTTTATCCGGCGTAGTACCCGTGCAAGTAGGTGTGTCATAATCAATAGAGGAGGCTAATTTATCTGGCGTAGTACCCGTGCAAGTAGGTGTGTCATAATCAATAGAGGAGGCTAATTTATCCGGCGTAGTACCCGTGCAAGTAGGTGTGTCATAATCAATAGAGGAGGCTAATTTATCCGGCGTAGTACCCGTGCAAGTAGGTGTGTCATAATCAATAGAGGAGGCTAATTTATCCGGCGTAGTACCCGTGCAAGTAGGTGTGTCATAATCAATAGAGGAGGCTAATTTATCCGGCGTAGTACCCGTGCAAGTAGGTGTGTCATAATCAATAGAGGAGGCTAATTTATCCGGCGTAGTACCCGTGCAAGTAGGTGTGTCATAATCAATAGAGGAGGCTAATTTATCCGGCGTAGTACCCGTGCAAGTAGGTGTGTCATAATCAATAGAGGAGGCTAAGTATTTTTTTTTATTCAGGAAACTCTGTTACAAAAGTAGCATATTTAAAGAAAGCACAAATGATATAATAATTGATGAATAAATTCGCATTTTTAAGTGCCCATTAAATCCTAAAGTTAAAATAATAAAATGATCTAATTTTATCATGTCTGATACTTAGCAAGAACTATTATTGAAATTATGGACTTAAATCGACAGGAAGTGAGACTTAGTCCATACAATCTGGAGTGGCCAGTGCGATATTTATAATCGAATACTTTACACCTTAAACAAGGTTAGCCTTAAATATACCGATCATCAAATATGTCCAGCGTGGCGATATTTTATTGATTCCACTATTTCTAATCGGTTGAGGGCAGCAGATACTATTCCTTTTAAAACTGTTTAAAGGGACCATTTAGTCGTTTATTATAATAATACAAATATATAATCGTTATTTTGGTTTACTCATAACAGCAAGAACAAGAGCTTCTCATTCCTGGCAAAGACAATCATTGACTGGAACAAGCTTACAAAAGGAACACTTTAGGCAACAACATTTGAAACAGTTGCCTCCATTTTCGCCACCTTGCCTTGCAGCCCAGAGTTTTTAATGCCACAGCTGAGGAGCCCTTGCTAACAGTACAGTACCCTCTCCAAAGCAATGCTAGAAACATCGTGAATTTCCTTTACATACATAGAAGCCATAATTATCGATACATGGATCGTGGGCCTTTTAAATGTAGAGCAAGAAGTAGTTATCCGTTTAAATCAGTTATATGCACTATAATTATTGTATTTTTATTAATATTCTAAAGTACACCCCCCCCCTCCTTTACTCTGCAGATTTATTTCACCAACAACGTTAGAAAAAAAAGAAATTATTACGTACCAAACTCACTTAAATTTGCAATTTTTAAAAATATTTTTAGCATATCATTTAGCGCAGCTATCGGGATGGTGCAGCATATGTTCATCCAGATCAAGGTCACCATACAGTCAAGGTCAGATACAGCCAATCCACAGAATTAGGTCCTAGTATAACGATACAAGCAGTAGTAGAGGTTGGGGGGGGGGAGGTTGAGGTCCACCCCCGGACAACACTTCTACAGAGGTAGAAGTTTACTCCATATGAGATTAAATGGTGAGGTCCACGCCCGGACAACACTTCTACAGAGGTAGAAGTTTACTCCATATGAGATTAAATGGTGAGGTCCACCCCCGGACAACACTTCTACAGAGGTAGAAGTTTACTCCATATGAGATTAAATGGTGAGGTCCACCCCCGGACAACACTTCTACAGAGGTAGAAGTTTACTCCATATGAGATTAAATGGTGAGGTCCACCCCCGGACAACACTTCTACAGAGGTAGAAGTTTACTCCATATGAGATTAAATGGTGAGGTCCACCCCCGGACAACACTTCTACAGAGGTAGAAGTTTACTCCATATGAGATTAAATGGTGAGGTCCACCCCCGGACAACACTTCTACAGAGGTAGAAGTTTACTCCATATGAGATTAAATGGTGAGGTCCACCCCCGGACAACACTTCTACAGAGGTAGAAGTTTACTCCATATGAGATTAAATGGTGAGGTCCACCCCCGGACAACACTTCTACAGAGGTAGAAGTTTACTCCATATGAGATTAAATGGTGAGGTCCACCCCCGGACAACACTTCTACAGAGGTAGAAGTTTACTCCATATGAGATTAAATGGTGAGGTCCACCCCCGGACAACACTTCTACAGAGGTAGAAGTTTACTCCATATGAGATTAAATGGTGAGGTCCACCCCCGGACAACACTTCTACAGAGGTAGAAGTTTACTCCATATGAGATTAAATGGTGAGGTCCACCCCCGGACAACACTTCTACAGAGGTAGAAGTTTACTCCATATGAGATTAAATGGTGAGGTCCACCCCCGGACAACACTTCTACAGAGGTAGAAGTTTACTCCATATGAGATTAAATGGTGAGGTCCACCCCCGGACAACACTTCTACAGAGGTAGAAGTTTACTCCATATGAGATTAAATGGTGAGGTCCACCCCCGGACAACACTTCTACAGAGGTAGAAGTTTACTCCATATGAGATTAAATGGTGAGGTCCACCCCCGGACAACACTTCTACAGAGGTAGAAGTTTACTCCATATGAGATTAAATGGTGAGGTCCACCCCCGGACAACACTTCTACAGAGGTAGAAGTTTACTCCATATGAGATTAAATGGTGAGGTCCACCCCCGGACAACNTTTTTTTTTTTTTTTTTTTTTTAGGGGTGGGGGGTGGGCATTTTAAATTGAAAAGTTAAATAAATAAATGATTTGATTAAAACTCTTAATTTTTTTTTTTGTATCTGTTTGTCATTTTACTTGAGCCAGTTGAAATCGCTTTCCTTGTTTTAAAAGCACTTTACTAAAGGGAACTCTTCAGTCTCAAGGTTACACACTGATTGCTTGTTGCCTCACTATTTGTGTTTAAATTTGATTAAAATTAAAGATGAACTAAATACATTAATATCCTATAAAGCCTTCAGGAAAATCAGTTTCCAGACTTAGTTAATGATTGGCTAAAACATGAGGTGTTTGCGCATGCCCAGTGAAGACGTGTATTTGTTTACCTGTGTTTGTGATGAGGAATATTTCTTCGATTATGACATCATTTGTCCATCAAATTATAAATAAATTGTGGTTATAGATTAAAATGATATTATTACTGGTCAAGGGCATGGTTCAAAGTGACTGTTCTCAACATTGTAAGTAAATCACGTGATTTCAGAACCTGTGTGCATCATGTTGATATTAGGCGCCATCTTTATTTTACTGTCCTGCATTACTTCAAGCTTAAGGATAGCTCTATACCTGCGTGTGTGCTCTTTGACTGCTACACACCAGAGTGACTGGAGGTATGTTCACATACAATATTACGCTGTATACCATTGTGGTAGCGACTCTGGTAAACAAACTGTTTATCTGTGATACCAAGAGACCAGACGTTGTCGTGTCATCTGTAAATTTAGACCTACGTAAGAAAACAGTTTTCCGCACAGCGGGGACTGGCCACTGCGTGTTTGTTGAAATTTTGCATAGTTCATCTCGAAATTGCTCTGCTCAGTTTCCTATAGGACGCCAAAGACTTGTGCTATTATATCTGGCCTGCATTCTCCTAGCCAACTCCTACTCTCCTGAACCCAACCCTGGACCAAGCATCGCTACGGGTGCTGGCTATCCTCCATCGCATACCCGCTCATGTTCCCAGTCATCACATACCCGCTCATGTTCCAAGTCATCACATACCCGCTCATGTTCCCAGTCATTACATACCCGCTCATGTTCCCAGTCATTACGGACCTGCGGTACTTGTGACCTTGCAGTGCAGTGGGAAGACAGAGGCGTTGCATGTGAACAATGTGGGCAATGGTTCCATGGTCAATGCCAAAGCATCGTCATACCCGCTCATGTTCCCAGTCATTACGGACCTGCGGTACTTGTGACCTTGCAGTGCAGTGGGAAGACAGAGGCGTTGCATGTGAACAATGTGGGCAATGGTTCCATGGTCAATGCCAAAGCATCGACACAGACTATGACAAACAGCATGGGGAAAATTCTGGCACACCGTGGTACTGTGCTGTCTGCGGATGCCCGAATAGCCAGATCGTGTTTGACCTCCACAGTTCAAGGTCAGAATCTACCCTCCCAGATTTGTCCCTAAATTCCTCATGCACCACACCAACGGACCTTCAGAGTTTTCAGCCACCACACTGCTCTACTCTTATGCGCTGCAGTCAGCATGACAAAAGGAAACACAGACCATTGCGCATATTGAATGTGAACTTTCAACCTGAAAATGGAAAGAGAGTCGAGATAGCCAATTTGATCAACAGCTTAAAGCCTGACATTATCTTGGGCACAGAAACATGGCTGAATCCCTCCATAGCCAACGCAGATGTTGTACCGGCTAATTACAAACTATTCCGGCGAGACAGAAAAGAAAGAGGAGGAGGAGTACTTGTTGCTGTCCATGACAGCCTCGACTGTCACGCTGTTCCAGAACTAGATGTCGATGATTGCGAACTCCTGTGGGTGAAGGTGAAGCTGAAAGTAGACGCACACTTTACGTGTGTGCCTATTACAGGCCCAACACAGCAGATGAACCAAGCCTGAGGAGACTTGATGTGTCACTTCAGAGAGCAATCCAAGAACGTTTCTCTCCTTATAGGGGGATATTTCAACTTTCCTGGTTGAAACTGGCAGATTCCTGCTTTGAAGCCCAAGTCCCCATACCCGGTCCTACACTCTGAATTCATGGTGATAATTAACTACCATGGTCTGGAACAGATGGTTAAAGAACCCACGTGAGGGGAAAACACTCTCGACCTACTCCTCACTAACAGTCCACATCTCATCCCAAGAGTAGAAGTCATCCCCGGAATATCAGACCACTGCATACCGTACTGCGAATTTCAAGTCAGCGTGCTAAAAAAGAAACAGGCTGTGCGAGAAATCCCCATTTATTCAAAGGCAGACTGGGATAGCCTGAGAAGTGCAACGACTGAGCTGAGTTCAAACATGCATGAGATTCAGGGTAATGCGACAACAGAAGAGCTGTGGATGAAATTCAAGACAACAATCACTGATGCAGTGATGAAATTCATACCACACAAGACCTCAAAACCTAAGACTAATCAACCATGGGTTACGGCTGAAATCCAAAGGCTCATACACAGGAGAGACCGCCAGTACAAACGTATGAAGAAGAATGGGTCGGTCGAACTAAAAGCCGAAGTACTGAGGCTCCGTAGAACCATCCAACGCTTACTGCGCAGATCATACTGGAACTACCTGAACGGCATCTTCTCAGAGGAAGATACAACTGCCAAGAACAAGCGGTTCTGGAGCTATGTCAAGCATCAAAGGTCAACAAACATCGGGGTTTCCCCCCTGAGATGGGAAGGCAAGTTAAAAATGAGTCTGCAAGCTGAGTTCTGTAACTTCTGAAGTTTGTCTATGTGGTGTTGAGGAATGCCTGTGAGAAGAGTGTTACAGTAGTCAAATTTTGAAAGAATGAGTGAAGAGACGAGAGTTTTTGTGGCATCAAAGGATAGGAGGTCAGGGGTCCCCCAGGGCTCAGTGCTAGGCCCTTGTTTGTTCCTAGCATATATCAATGATCTGCCCGAGAAGCTGACCTCTCAAGCAAGACTATTCGCAGACGACATGGCGGTATATAGGACAATCGTCAACAGCTCTGACCAGAGCAAGCTTCAACAAGACCTCAATCGGTTAGCTGAGTGGGAGATGAGCTGGGACATGGAATTTCATTCCGTCAAGTGCCAGACCCTGTCAGTCTTCAGAAGCAGATTCCCTCTAAACCACTCTTAGGAACTGCATGGCCATATTCTTGAGCCAGTTTCCTCCGTAAAGTACTTGGGTGTTACCATTCAAAGAGAGGTCCGCTGGGACGATCACATTAGCAGTGTGTGCAACAGGGCAAACAAGACCCTGGGGTTCCTAAGGCGCAATCTGAAGATCGGAAACTCAAGCGTGAAAGAAAAAGCCTATAAAGCCTTTGTCCGGCCTATTTTAGAGTACGCTTCTACAGTCTGGGACCCATTTACCCAGAAAAGCAT
>CAXITT010000347.1:632485-643089 GCA_964033795.1 Lymnaea stagnalis | reverse complement strand
CCCCCCCCCCCCCATAAAAAATAAAATGTAGATTTATTTTTTTTTTGTTGTTAAATTAATTAATTTTAATAAAAAATAAATTTATGAATAAATTTTACTTTGTGCTGATGTATTTTAATGACACAAAATCGTAGGAAAAACACTTCATGGCATCTTTAGCTTGTTTATCTACAAGTTCAACAGTTTTTAAATTTTATAATGAAGAATCAACTAAAAGTTTGTGGAAGTATAAATATGATTATTGTCAATGTGGCTGACAGTTATAGTGCATTTCTAGCTGCTATCACCTTCTCATGGAGTGGCCAGGTGTTGCCCTATCGTAATAATGGGCATCATGGAAATAATTTGGGTAGGGTAGGGGGCATTCCCCCGGGATTCCCCCCACCCTTGAATTTGCAGGTTTTATTAAAATTATTATGCTCAGTAATAACCAACTTAACAAGCCGACCGAGTTTTGGTTTTGCTCCCCTCCCCGCCCTGATAAAACCTAGAAATAACGCCCCTGGGCATAGTCTATAGTAGCTGATTTATCATTTTCATCTTGTGGAGCTGATATACCAGACAAGCTAACAGCATCCTCATCTAAACATTCAGCTCTTAAAAAAAGAAGCATTTTCGGTGTGAGCAATAATTGCCATAAGCTCTCTCTATCTCCTGGCAGCTACTCCCATTGGTCGAATCCTTTTTTGTCGAGGAGCAGGTGTTAACTTCTTATGTTCAAAAGGCATTGTCGGTGCTGTTGAACATGCTGTTGAACATGCTTTTTCAACATGTCTTGTCATGCAAAATAAATGTTACAGATTTTGCAAATCCGCTCAAGCAGCCATGGTATTATTGTTACTAACTTTACTGTCCCCTAATTCTCAAAATATCGTATTCCTACTCTTTCAATATCATTTATTTTGACTGCACATGACACATAAACCTTGTCCTTGTTCCATACCTGCAACATATCGCAAACATACCGCCCTAGTCATTCGCTACAAACAGAATCTACAGGTGAAGAGAGGCCAACTTTTGACTTCTCTTGCACTAGCAAAATGTGCTAACATTCTGACCAGCCATCTGCAGAGCACAGACAGACTTACGTTAAATAAATTTTATACTGTTAAAATCCTAAAAATTATATGACTATTTACACTCATTAAATTGTTTAAAATAATGTAATATCCAGTCAATTTTGAAGATTAAAATTTTTATAGAGAAAAAATTATTGTTCACATCAACTAATCGAAACCCCACTCCCCCTTGTCAACAGCTGTCAAACATTTCCTCCCCCCCCCCTCCACTATTTTGTTGACATAATTAATGGAGGCCCCTTTATTAATATTAATAAAAATTCTGATTTTGAAAACATTTCTTAACTGTCACTCCATATTTTAGTGATATGCAATCGTTTTTTGTTTTCCTATACTTTTAATTTTAGAACTTCGTTTCTAGTTTCTTAAATTAAAAAGGCAATCAGTATTGACTTTTTCGTTAAACTCCAAGAATAATGAATAAAACGAAAAATACACATACCCCCAAATTATTTGTTTTATCATACATTAATGTGATTGTTATTTGCTTATAGTGGACAGTGGAGGTAAATAAAATTTAAAACTTTAGTTTTAAATTTAAAAAAAAAAACGATTAATAAATTTGATACAAAGCAACGTCATTTAACCAATGGAATTTATTGAAATTTATTTATTTGTTGCTAATTTTTATTTAGTAGCTCCTAATTTTACTATTTAAAGTTACTTCGAGACTTAATTACATTTTAAGATTTAAAATAAAGAAAATGATGATTTTTTTTTTTTTTAAACAAGTACTATAAATAAATGTAAGTAATAGGATAGAAAATTGCGATACTCTCCAGCGTCACATTTGTGAAGGGGAAGCTACTCAAACTATTATTTTCTCAAAATAATTTAAAGTGTTTTGTAACGCAGAACAAGTTAACACCAAATAATATACTTGACTTAACATATACTTACATATTAATTTGGCATCGAAAAACACAATTTTATTTATTAAAGCATACTTAATTGTGAGACCTATAGATATTATGTCATAGTTTATGTCTAAGTCTAAATGTTAGGAAAACTGAACAGTTTACATTTCATTTAGTTTTACCCAATATTAACTAAGATATTGTAATATTATATCTGACCCTACCTACTGCCCTAACCTAATCAGCACTAAAGTTTGCAGTAATGGTAAAAGTAGTAATAGTAAAAGTAAATACTTAAATTTAAAATAGTCATGGCCTGATGAATCAGTTTTGTGTTTGAGTACCCCTACTCTTTTTTTTTTTTTTTTTTTATTTTTTAAGATTTTAAATAGAATGATAATTGAGTAGGCCTAGGCCTAATTTAATCCCTAATTTTAGTTTTAGTGTGTTTAATTTTTTATTTTTAAATAAATTAAAAACTTAATTTTAAGTAAATACTTAAATTTAAAATAGTCATGGCCTGATGAATCAGTTTTGTGTTTGAGTACCCCTACTCTTTTTTTTTTTTTTTTATTATTTTTTAAGATTGTAAATAGAATGATAATTGAGTAGGCCTAGGCCTAATTTAATCCCTAATTTTAGTTTTAGTGTGATTAATTATTTATTTTGAAATAAATTAAAAACTTAATTTTTACCTGATGATGGAACTGCATTAAAACAGTTCTTTGTTTTAAAATTATCTACTTAAATTTCTTAGTTAGTTAGTTTTTAAATAAATGAAATAAAACAGAGGTAATAACCATGATAACTTTGATAATTTAATTTTTTTGAACCACTCAAGCATTTTTTTCAATCACACCCAACATCTAAGGAAAAAAAAACTATTCAAGTACATGTACCAGTAGTTGAAAGAATTTAAAAATATTTTCAAATTAGTAAAACCAGATGAAAATGAAAACTTTGTCTTGGGGAAGCATTTATTTATCTCTCTGCCTTTGCTTTAATCCCAATGGTGGAGCAGTTGTTCCAATTTTTAGAAAAAGTTTTTTAATTTTCTCTTAGAGCTCAAATTTCCTTGGACTTATAACCCGTTTCAACCCTAACAGAGTTAAAATTACATTACAAAAGCTTCATTAATGTAGAGCCAACTTACTTAGTATTTTTAACTAGTACTCATAACTTATTATTAGCATGATTTTAAAAAATTCATTGAAGGGAATTTGACTTTAAATGTTATTTGCTAGTGTAACTCAGCTTTTGTTGGCCTAGTAAACATAAAGTGTTATTTGCTAGTGTAACTCAGCTCTTGTTGGCCTAGTAAACATAAAATGTTATTTGTTAGTGTAACTCAGCTCTTGTTGGCCTAGTAAACATAAAATGTTATTTGTTAGGGTAACTCAGCTCTTGTTGGCCTAGTAAACATAAAATGTTACCGTATTTTCTAATGTAAATCAGCTCTTGTTGGCCTATTAAACATAAAATGTTATTTGCTAATTTAAATCAGCTCTTTTTAACCCAGTGAGAATATTGATTGATTTAAAGCATGTTACAAATCATGTTATCATTTTATCAACATTGTGTTAAATTGTTTTACATACACTTAGGTAACAAAAACACGACTTAGTGCGCATGGCTGAGTTAGCGAAAATTTTTGAAAGTTTCTTTCCTCGGAGACCAGACGTTGGGCCTGTATTGGCATATCACATATCTCCTTTTGAAATACGGCCTGCATCTAAGTTTTTTGTCTGTGTAGCTGGATTTTCCGGAGCCATTGCAGTGACTTTAGGCATTTATGGATCCCATGGTAAGACTTAGTGTGAATTTGTTGTCGGCAAATATCATAATCTGTTTGAAATTTCACATACAATATCATATGTAAAAAAAAATATATACTTTTTCCTAATTAATTGCTTATAATCAGCAATTTTTTAATTTAACCCCTTTCTTTTATTTTCAAGCATTTCATTCGAAATTTAACTGTACTGAAATTATTGCTTATCCAAGTAGTGAATAGAATTCTATTTCCAAATACTAACTTGTGATATCTTTCTGAATCCTGGAGGAGAACCTTTCATATGAGCCACTTCTGAGCTCTTAAACTTATCAACATAAGTTATCTTTTATAAGTAAAAGGTTTCATCTTGTAGTTTATGTCTTTAAAACCAAGTTTATATATATGATAGGCCTATGCCTATAGTCTTTAGCATTTACTTTTTCTTGGTTTAAATCATTGTATACTTTAAAATATATTGCTATAAATGTATTCATTCTTTTTCATAATGCTACGAATTTCACAGTCTTTTTTAAACTTCCTTGTTATTCCAGTTTTTAAAGGAAAAGAGGCAGATCCTTTGCTTAAAGATGTGAGTTTTATGATTGCTCAAATTTACCTTTAACAGTTTTGTTGCAAAAAAAAAAAATCTCTTAGTTTGCCTAACCGGTACATACCGGAAAAGATATCTTTATGAAGGAATCAGTTCGTAAACTTTTGAAAAATTCAAATTGTGAAGAGTTTCAGTATTTTCCTTTTTCAAAAACATTGTTTTTAATGTCTCTGAAGAAATATTACTTCAAATTAAAGCATGGGTCTACTAAGTAGATTTTTCTGTTGTAAAACTATTTTATTGACTACTAAATAGATTTATTTATTTATTTATTTAGGCATTTTTTATATAGCGCTGACCTTAAAGCTCTAAGCGCTTTACAATTATTAAAAACATGTAAACTAAGTAAAATAAAAAATGAGAAACTAGGATAGTAACTACTATACTATAGAAAGAATTAAAATGGCTATAAAACGAGGACACTTTGGCACATTTTGGCCTATAATACAGGATCAACCCGAGACAGAAAATGAGGCAGGGCAAGGAGGGTGCATCACAGCTCATAAGCGGACCTAAACAGATGGGTTTTAAGGGACTTTTTAAAAGTGGACGAGGTTTCACAATGACGGATATGGAAGGGGAGCTGGTTCCAGATTTATCTGTTATAAATATCTTTATAGTCTACTTAATAGATTTATCTCTTGTAAATGCATTTCATGGCCTTGTTCGTACATTATAATTATAATTGGATAAAATGTTGAGCGCTAGGCCCGTATAATTGATCAAACTTTTAGTGCTAGGCCTGTATAACGGATCAAACTTTGAGTGCTAGGTCTGTATAATAGATAAAACTTTGAGTGCTAGGCCCATGAAATGTTCACTGTGTATACTGCCAATATCCTGTAAACAACATATTTATCATTAAAATATCATTTTTGTTTTATTTACAGACATATGAGATAGCCAACAGATATCATTTTATTCATTCACTGGCATTGCTGGGAGTGCCTTTCTCTAAGCTTCCTATTATGGTAAGCCATTCTCTAAGCTCCCCATTATGTTAAGTGGTAAAGTTTTTATGGGGATTAACTTATCTTATCTTATCTACCTATCTCCTTATCTTCTTCTAATGAGCATTTGAGCAATTTAGTTTAAATCAAACTCCTGAGCCTGAGGAACTACTTCCAACCTCTCAATACTGTCACTGATTTTTAATAAGTCTGACGGTATACTTTGTTTAAGGTAGTCAATGTCCAAGGGGAATTAATTTCCTTCCATTCTGAAATGTGCATATTTATGCATAACAAAAATCATAATTATCATTATCATAAATTTCATTATGCTTAGGTTAATGTGAAGTTCAACTTTAATGTGTACTTCAACATTAATGTGTAGTTCAACATTAATTATAATTCTACACTTGGCCCACTTTGGACTATAAATGCCAGTGGAAGGAAATATCTAGCATCTACTTATACATTATAAAAATTATTTTCTTTAAGCTCAGATTATGTGTCATTGATTCAGTCTATGGTACTTGAAAGAAATCATCACTGAAATTATTCAGTCTATGGTACTTGAAAGAAATCATCACTGAAATTATTCAGAGTTAAAAGCTAGTGACTCTTTAGCAGAAACTTGTCCTGTAATATCCTGATGCAGAATCCCTAGCTGTTAAATTCTGATATGGAAATATGTTGTTTTCATCTCCAGAGCGGGACACTAATGACGGCTGGGATCCTGGTGTTCTGTGGCAGCTGCTACCATCACGCCTTAACCCATGACAGCACGTTCAGAAACATCACACCCTACGGAGCTTTCCTGCTAATCTTTGGCTGGGCCTCAATGATGCTGTGATGCATCACTCAATGATGATGTGATACATCAATGAAGCCCGTTAGAAATGCACAATTTTTAGTGTTCAAAGTAACATTTTTTATGGTAATGATACTGGTATCGATATTGTAGCCTGATACAACTGGCAGCGTGCTACATTTACATTTACATATTTTTTATAATTTGATTTCCAAAGACGTTATTTATTCGTATTCAGATATCATAAATGTTTTAGAGCATCCACCAATATTCAGTTTGTCTGACTATGTCTCAACTAAGGTCAGGTGTCTTAAATGCCACTGATCCCTTGAACTCTAGCACCCACCTGCTTAGCTTAAGCATTGTTTCACAACATATTTATTATCTACCAATAGTATTTACTCTCTGAACCTTCAGGTTGATTAATTTCAAATGTTGTCATATTAAATTAAGCCTAGTTGGTTGTTACTGCAAATATGCCCTTAACTCTAATCAACATGACAATAACATCTACATAATCAGAAAGCTGCACCTGCTTTGTTCCAGCTGCAGCAGTTAAAAATTTTACAATAGCATCTGCTTTTTTCCTAGGTCTTTTGGTCCGTAAGAATGACAAGACTTTGGGGCCATTCTTAATTTTTATTTATCATTGAACATGTAAATAATTGTATAGACATAATATATATAAATATGTATATATTTATTTTAAAAACACCTAAAAAGTTGTGTATAAATGAAAGATAGTTAGCCATTAGTACAGTAGTTAAGAAATGGCTTTGATTCCAGACTGAGGCAAGTCAAGGGTTAAGAGATCATTTCAGTGAGTGAGGTATTTGAAAGAAAAAATGGAAAACCCCCAGCAAAAATAATCACATTTAAGAAGCCAATACAGTTGGTGTAGGAAAACAAACAGATACTGTTTAGGAACCACTGTGGCTGCAGGCCACAGATAATGTTTAGAAACCACTTTCTTTTGGATGTCATGAGAAGCCTTAGGTTTATGAAATATTTCCATCTTTTAAATGACTAAGGATAAGCATAAAGATTAAAAAACACTCTAGCATGATATTTCAACAAGGTATGGTGTATATTCTCATACATACATCTTCTCTCCTTCTGTTGCTGTTTTTACACATAACCCATATAATACTGGTAATTTAATAGAGCATGAATTGAAATGGTGAGATCAGGTGGCCTTGCCAACTCCCTAGCCTATCATTAGATCACACACAGATGATTAATCCCAAATTTGATCCACAAAAAAAAAAAATTGTTACTAAAAACTTCTGCAGAAACTTTTTTATCCAGTTAATTTTATCATTTTTCATGAAACTAACAAAAAGTTTGATGAATATTTTCCTAGAAGATAAATTTGTAATTTTGCATATCAATATCAATATGGTAACTATTTTTTTTTTGTAGGGCCTAAATCCTTAATACCATTGTCTAACATATTTTCTGACTTGAATTATCGATGGTGTTATTAAAAGAACTGTTTATAGTGTGAATAAAAGAAATGTTGACAGTGTTACTAAAAGAAATGTTGATAGTGTCACTAAAAGAAATGTTGATAGTGTCACTAAAAGAAATGTTGATAGTGTTACTAAAAGAAATGTTGATAGTGTTACTAAAACTTTAATAAAAAGTTTATTTAGCCTTGTTGGAAACATCTGAATATTGTTTCTTTGTTCACTTCTGTTTGCCATAACATTAAACATCTGACTATTGTTTCTTTGTTCACTTCTGTTTGCCATAGCCATAACATTAAACATCTGACTATTGTTTCTTTGTTCACTTCTGTTTGCCATAGCCATAACATTAAACATCTGACTATTGTTTCTTTGTTCACTTCTGTTTGCCATAGCCATAACATTAAACATCTGACTATTGTTTCTTTGTTCACTTCTGTTTGCCATAGCCATAACATTAAACATCTGACTATTGTTTCTTTGTTCACTTCTGTTTGCCATAGCCATAACATTAAACATCTGACTATTGTTTCTTTGTTCACTTCTGTTTGCCATAGCCATAACATTAAACATCTGACTATTGTTTCTTTGTTCACTTCTGTCTGCCATAGCCATAACATTAAACATCTGACTATTGTTTCTTTGTTCACTTCTGTCTGCCATAGCCATAACATTAAACATCTGACTATTGTTTCTTTGTTCACTTCTGTCTGCCATAGCCATAACATTAAACATCTGACTATTGTTTCTTTGTTCACTTCTGTCTGCCATAGCCATAAAAACATTTCAACTATTGATTTTCTTTATTACATTCTTAACAAATGATTAGGCAAATTAAAAACAAAAGTCAATTTTACTATTAAAAAGACTTTGTCCACACACTAGATTCAGGACACAGGACTGTAACAAAGTCCCATGTAAAAGTCCTCAAGGGCAGGGGCTGACCTGACCTTGGCCTCAGTTGTGAAGAAAAACAAAGAGAAGTTAAAAGGATTAGATTTTTCTTGTACATTTTTAATCTGTGACTGTGACTGACAATTTCAATTATTTAAATTTTTGCTGATTCCCTTTGAACGTATTTGATGTTAATCCCTTGGACATAAATTATGCTAATCCCTTGGACTTAAATGATGCTAATCCCTTGGACTTAAATGATGCTAATCCATTGGACATAAATTATGCTAATCCTTTGGACATAAGTTATGCTAATCACTTGGACATAAATTATCCTAATCCCTTGGACATAAATGATGCTAATCCTTTGGACATAAATGATGCTAATCCCTTTGACATAAATTATACCAATCCCTTGGACTTAAATGATGCTAATCCCTTGGACATAAATTATGATAATCCCTTGGACATAAATTATGCTAATCCCTTGGACATAAATTATGCTAATACTTTGGACATAAATTATGCTAATCCTTTGGACATAAATTATGCTAATCCCTAGGACATAAATTATGCTAATCCTTTGGACATAAATTATGCTAATCCTTTGAACATAAATTATGCTAATCCTTTGGACATAAATTATGCTAATACTTTGGACATAAATTATGCTAATCCTTTGGACATAAATTATGCTAATCCCTTGGACTTAAATGATGCTAATCCTTCTGACTTTAAAATACAAAATAATTGTGGTCTTTATTTCTCAAAACAAAAACACAAAATAGAAAATAAATATATAGCAATTTAATAATTACTTAATAGATCTAATTAACCCTATACTCATAATAGACCCAATGTATCTTATAATCATAATAGACGTAATTGATCCGATAATCATAACAGACCTAATTAATCCTATAATCATAATAGACCTACCTACTGTACAAAGATTATATAAAGTGGTCATGGGACTGGTGCCGGCCATCCCAACAGACATGTACCACACCCCCACAGAAGCCGGGTAGACTGATCAGAGCAAAACGCTCACTGACTACACCCCTGACAATCCCATAAACAATTACACCCGAAACAATAGCAAATGCTTCATCAAAGTACCTCAGGTAAACACAGTGCAGTATACACAATCTTTCTTTCCACGCAATATAATAGCATGGAACCCCCTGGACAATGCCACTGTGAATTCGACATCGGTCGAAAGCTTCAAGGCTGCCTTGGCATCAGCTAGGAGCTTTTATAATGGCAACATCATACCCCCGACCGATGCACAGATGCCAGTACATGGATGCAGCAACGAATACAGCCATAACCATAATTAGATCTTCCCTGATTGTTCTGTTCCAACTTTAAATGCCATTTCCATTTACTGTTCAACTTGTCATCTTGTCCATTCACTGTAAGACAGGTAAGCCAATCCTAATAATATTAAACTCTTTTCTACCTTCATAAATTTTCAGCCTTGCTATAATGGGCAGGCATCAGTTCGCACTTTCTTCTCGGACAGGAAACTTTTTTCTCTTTGTTTGGAAGTTCTTCTGTTAATTTCTCTATCATATTTTAATGTTTAAATTTGAACGTAGAAAAAAAAGAATGTTTAAAATGACGTCAAGCATTGACGTTGTAGAGCAGCGGTTCTCAACCTGTGGGTCGCGACCCCTGGGGGGGGGTCGCGCGACCCTTTCTAAGGGGTCGCTGAAGACCACCGGAAAACACGTATACTCTACAGTAGTGAAGTAGCAACGAATATAATATTTTGGTTGGGGGTCGCCGCAACATGAGGAACTGTAATAAAGGGTCGTGACAATAGGAAGGTTGAGAATTACTGTTGTAGAGGGTCACCAATCTGTATTGAAGTTGTCCTAAGTAACGAGATGTCATTTATGGGCAGCCTATTATTATGTGAAGTTTGATAAAAACAAAATATTTTTTTTTAAAATGTACTGAGACTATGTTAATAATGATGCATTTAACATAATAATAATATAAGTAGGCCTATTATTTGTAATGGTATTTTTTTTTCTTTTCTGGCAAGATTATTAAGGAAGAAAAGCAACAATAACTGAATTATTGAAATATTTGCATATTTAAAATAAAATATTGTACAATTATCACTGAAAAGGGGGGGGGTGGGTTGGTGTGGTGGAG
>CAXITT010000347.1:540418-632340 GCA_964033795.1 Lymnaea stagnalis | reverse complement strand
CCCCCCCCCCCCCCCCCGTGGCATCCTGTCACTTCGTCAGAGCCCATTCAATATTTGGCATTTTCTGACCTTGCATATCTGTGTTCCAGTTCTCAGGCACTACAATTACTAACTCTCTCAATGAGTTATAACGACGGGGATCGTAATTTAAATCTGAAAAAAATCAAACACTGACAAATTTAATCATTAAAATTGATGGATAACTTATATAAATATATATAAATTCTTTTAATAATTACTGTAATTTAGTGTAATTCAGTGCAAAGTTATTAAAGTATTTTCCCCCTTTTCATGTGACGTCAAAACACTTACACCACCCCTCGTCGGACATCGTCACATAATTTTGACCCCTTCCCCCCAGATCCTTGCAGAACCTCACTTGGGTAGGGCAGGGTGGGGCGTCCCCCATCCCCAGAATGTGCAGATTTTATTTAAATTGTCATGCACTGTGGCGCCTCTAGTAATAAACAACTTAACAAGTCGGCTAAGTTTTGGTCACCGCCCCCCCCCCTCCCCAACTCTGAAAAAAAACCACTGAAATGACATGTCCGGAAACGTGACAGTGACATCATTTTGTTATATTTTTATATCATATAATATAATATATATATATAAAAGTGAATGTTTGTTTATTAGTTCCACAAAGGCTTTTACATGGATTGATGGATCTTGGCCAAACTTGGCACATGTATCCATCATGATCCAGAAGGAACTCTTAAGGGATTATGAACTTTTTTATAACATTCGGTTTGGGGTTGGGTGACCAAAATGTCGTTTTTTTCTTATATGAGCTTATTTAACAAAATTACTAAAAAAAATACTCCTGCATAAATGGATGGATCTTTACCAAAATTAGTAGGCCTACACATACACTTTATTATCCATATTCAAATACCGAAGGGTACTGAATTCATAATATCCATTCCTCTGGGGCCAGGGGCCCCATTTAATTTTTCCTTATATAATATATATATATATATATCAATAGGCTTAATACTTCTATATGAAGCGATGGATCTTGACCAACATTATTACACATACACATGATCGTCCATATTCAAATACCGAAGGGTACTGAACTCATAAATCCATTTCTCTGGGGCCGGGGGCCCCAGTTCCTTTTTTTCTTCTATAAGCTATATGAATATAAATAGTGTTAGACAACGGTATAGGTTCTACGTGAATTTATGGATCTAATCCTAGCTTTGTTCATTACGCTTCTCAGTCCGTATTGAAATATCGGTGGATTTAAAACTAATAATATCCAATTTAGAATGTTCCAGAAAGTTTGATAATTTTAAAAAGCTATATTAATATAGCATTTTTAAGTATATTTTAATGGGACAAATTTTAACTCTATTATTTATCCGTCTGATAATTATAGGGCCCCTTATCTCAGGCAAAGCGAAATCGGTATAGCTATGGAATGCCCCCCCCCCCGGTCCCATGATTAACTTAAAAGAAAAAGGATTATAATTATGGTATTTGTTGAAGATTTTTATCGTATTTAAAAAATATTAGAAAAGAAGTTTTACACATGTTTCGAGCAGATTATTAAATTTAATCTAGAATGTTCCAGAAAGTTCTAAATTGTTCCACGGGGATATATAGTGGGATCTAAGGGATAGTTATATTTTAGTTAGTTCTATTCATTTGGACATATTTTTAAAAATATCTAGTTAGTCACATTTGAAATATTGAAATATATTTTTAGAACCCACAAAACAGCTCTATCCCTTAAATATATCCCCTCAACGACTTGCTGTAGTTATTGAGTGTCAAAACGATTGCAAAAAAAGCAATCCCAATAGAAAACTGGATCCCACCTGGATCGGGATCCCCAACTTGAATGGATCCACCGGGATCAAGAAAAAACGGGAAACGGGACTGCGCCGGGATCGGTGTCAGAATGGGATTAGGGTTCCAATGGGATCGGCTTCACACAAGGATGGGGTCCTAATGCAATCCCGTGCAACGCCGAGTAGATTGGCTAGTGTATATATAAAAATGAATGTTTGTGGCGGGATTTGTTTGTTCCACATAGGCTTTTACATGGATTGATGGATCTTGACCAAACTTGGCACATATATCCATCATGTTCCGGAAGGAACTCTTAGGGGTTATGAAGTTTTTATAACATTCCGTTTGGGGACGGGAGCCCAAAATGTCGTTTTTTCCTATATGAGCTTTATAAAAATAATTAGAAACAAATACTCCTACACGAATTGATGGAACTTGACCAAACTTATTACACATGCATTTGATTATCCGTACTAAAAATTCGAAGGTTACTGACCTCATAATATCCATCCCTCTGGGGCCGGGGGCCCCGTTTCATTTTTTCGTATATACGCTATATAAATATTTTATTAATAAGCTTAGTACTCCTACATAAATGGATGGATCTTGACGAAACTTAGTACACATATACTTGATTATCCATATTCAAATACCGAAGGGTACTGAACTCATAATATCCATTCTTCTGACGCCGGGGACCCATTTAGTTTTACTTATTAAGCTATATAAATATCAATAGGCTTAAACAACACAATAGACATAGATTATTTGGAATTTTTAAATCTCTTTTATAACGTATCTTTGAAGACAGAAGAGTTCTCCTTTTTTTCCTCACAATGGCGTCGTAAATGACAAAGGATTCATGAAAAATCTTGTACAATTTTGTTAAATGGTTATTTTATTCGAACAAAAATATGCTATTTTAAGCCTTTAGTTCCATCAGGTAAAGATGAATTTTTAATTTTATTTCACTAGAAATAATTATTCGCGCTTAAATTTCATTGCCTAATTAATAAGGCTAATAAATGTTAAAAGGGTAATTTAATAGTAATAGTAATAATAACTTAAATTTAAATAAAGCACGGATTCTCACCACATGTCACATGTTTTTATATTGTTGCTTTACTTTTACTTTTAACTTTCACTTTACTCTTTACAGTACAGTACTTTACTTTTCTTATTTAGGCTTGCTAGAAGTCTGGCACATAATTCACTAAAGCAGCAATTGTGAAAACAGAGAAAACTAGAGAAGGTTTTTAAAATAAAATAAATTATCCAACTGTTCTGCACTGGGAAGTTGGATTTGGACATATTTTTTAAAATATCTAGTTAGTCACATTTGAAATATTGAAATATATTTTTAGAACCCACAAAACAGCTCTATCCCTTAAATATATCCCCTCAACGACTTGCTGTAGTTATTGAGTATCAAAACGATTGCAAAAAACCATTTTGAAATCAAAGCCTGTAAGTCATTTAAAGAAGCACTGAGTACGTACACTGAGTAAAAGTACATCCTTGACATCTTTTTGTCAAATATTAAATTCAAAATCACTTTTCCAAAATCAAGTAGCTTGCGTAGAAGCTATGTTTTAATAAAATAAAAAGAGCAAATTTCTGAGTGCAGCTTTAAAGATGATTTGTGCCATATGAATAATTATTTTATTGTCATACCAGATATTTTCATTAATATCTTTATTATTTTCTTTTATTCATATCAGATATAAAATGTGGCAGAGATATAGCAACAGCTATGATTTTTAGAAATGTCTGCAAAGACTATGAAGAATTTAGCCATTAGGATGCCGAGATTGCCATTCAGTATTGCTACTGATGGTAGTAAAGACTCAGACAAAAAGCAGTACTCTCCAATGGTCACCATTGAAGGATAGGGTGCCTTTATAAATTCTCATCTCCTAGCTTTGCCGGTGTACAAAGCGTCCTCGGCCACAGGACAGAATATATTTAAGATCATGGTAGATGAATTGAATTCACGGGGCATTTCATGGGTAAACTGCATTGCATTTGGCTGTAACAATGCCAATGTGATGACTGGCCAATACAATGGAGTATACAGTTTTACTAAAGGAGAGCAAGACATTTATCTGGCCTGACGCTGCCTCCATCTGGTGCATTTTGCACCTAGAAAGGGGGCTGCCTGTCTCCCCCAAGTTGAGGAGTTCCTGGTTGATGTTTGTTACTTCTTCAAGAAAAGTGTGAAGAGACAGAGTGAATTGAAGAACCTGCAAGTCCTGTATGGTGAAGAACAGGTGAAAAGTATCAAGCATGTCTGCACCAGATGGCTTAGTATTGCAAGATGCCTAAAAAGATTGTTTGAAAACTGGGACTACTTTATGCACTTTTTTTATGAAGAAAAATATACAAATTCCAAACGAAATAAGAAACCACATAATGGGCAGACAACTGCTGTGTTGGAAGGACATTGCACAACTTACTCTGTGAAGCAGGTTGATGCCATTAATGACTTTTTGCAGTCACTAACAAATCAACTTAACTGCTATTTCTGGTCTTACACACTGAAAGTTTATGATCAGGTGAGATGAATTTTTATATTTCATAAGTCTTGAAGGCTGCATGATTTTACTCACATTTCATTGGACCAGCAATATTTTCATACGATTCATTTTCTTTTGTGCAAAGTTGTCTGTAGTGGACATAGGTAATTTTGTATTATTTACCTTACCATACTGTTGTACTTAATAGTATTTTAATTACACATGGTTATTTTTACAGGTACTTGTCCAACTGCAGGCAGAAGAAGCCATGATCATCTTGCTGAAGGAGATCCCTCCAGTCTAATTGGTGACTTGTACAGCAGATTTCTCTTGCCAACAGCAGTTAATGGTATTGACCAGGTGAGCTGTGTAGATTGAAGTATCCATTTATGTTGTAGTTAGTTGGACAAATTTAATACATTTCTTTTGTTTTAAATGATCATCTAAATGTTTTATCATAATACTTACAGTACTAGTTTATAATTTTTTTTTGTCTTTCAGTTCCAATGCAAGCTAAGAAGCAGTCAGAAAGATGATGCTGACCTGATTGTTGGATCTCAGGCAAAGACCATGCTGCAAAACAAAGAAAAGTACAGCCCCAGAGACAAGGGTTTTTTTTTGTCTTTCAGTTCCAATGCAAGCTAAGAAGCAGTCAGAAAGATGATGCTGACCTGATTGTTGGATCTCAGGCAAAGACCATGCTGCAAAACAAAGAAAAGTACAGCCCCAGAGACAAGGGGGTTGTTTAGTTCTATGCTTCTGTTGGAAAATATTTTGAGATGGTGCTTGACTACCTTCTAAAAAAAACTTCCCTAACGGATCCTGTACTTCAGAATGCTTCTGTATTTGATCCAAAAAGGAGAATAGAGGTTAAACAACACCAGCTAGAATACTTCCTTACCATATTCAACATTCTGATCCCCTAGAGGGACTGTATTGACACCATCTATGAAGAGTTTGATAGGTATCAGCAGAGGAACATTGAGGATTGTATTGAGGATGGGGTAAGAGTTGACAGGATTCTGCAAACAATTTGCCAAAAGCACCCATCTCTTAAGAATCTTGCATATGCATTGAAAGCGATCCTCACCATACCTCACTCCAGTGCTGCCTGCAAGAGAATATTCTCTATGGTCCTGAAAACATGCACAGACAATGGCCCAAATGGCCCTGTTAGTCCTCAAGAGAAAATCAGGAAGCTGCTTGGACTTGGATGAAATTCCAGTGCAAAAAAACTCCAGCATTTCAGTAAGCATCATCAATACACAAGGTATTTAAATATTTATAAAATGTGTACTCAGTTAAAGAATGTGCCCCTTTTATTGCTACCAAGTGTACTATTTTGTTCAGTATTGTACTATTCTGAGACAGTATTGTACTATTTTGAGATGGAATTGTTTTTTTTTTTTTTGGGGGGGGGGGGGGGGGGGGGCAGTGACAAAGATTTTATAAGGCTAAAGAATCTAGACCTAGATGAGCCACACAGTGGGATCTGACTATGATTAAAACATCATGTTTGTGGCTCTTTAGGGTTAACAACACATGGTCAAGGGCTTACCGATAATCATGACATTAAATTACAATTTATTTACAATTGTAGGATGTTATAACTATAATTATCAAAAGGTAGATATTTTAAAAATAAAACAATTTTGTTAACATTCACAATTTTTATCAAGGGCTTACCGATAATCATGACATTAAATTACAATTTATTTACAATTGTAGGATGTTATAACTATAATTATCAAAAGGTAGATATTTTAAAAATAAAACAATTTTGTTAACATTCACAATTTTTAATTTTATAGTTAATGAAAATTCACAATATTTAGTTATAATCTCAAATGTATTAAAATGGATAGCCAGTGTAAAAATGTATGAGTATGTTTGTATGACAATGTCAGAATTAATTTGTGATACAGATTAGAGAAGAGAATACATTCTTCAATGAGTGACGCTCAAAGTGAAGGAGTTTACCATCAGGGTCCCATGTGGATGGCTCTGCTCAGGACCATAAAAGTTACCAATGATGCTTTACCATTGCACCTTTTTTTGCTACATTTCAACACTATAAGATAAGATAAGGTAAGATAAGATTCTTTTCTTTATCCAAGTAATGTGTTTTGAATAAATTGTATCTATTAATTTTTAGCACATATCCAGCAAATATTCTTTCTAAGACAAAATGTTTAAACCAGAGCAATTTAAACACATCAATGATCAAATGTACCGGTATGTCTCAAGTGCAATAATCAGTCATCATATACCACAGAACCTCACTCCTTTAGTGACAATATTAACTTTAATTAAGAGCGATTGTTTGATTTTGTTAAAGCCAGAGGAGCACTCTGTTAAATTCTAACAGATTTTGGAACAAAGAAGTGCATAACTTTCAGTGTTAACTTTGAGGGAAAGAATTCACCCTGATTGAGCTCATCTTAAGTGTCTGTCATGTCATGTTTAAAACAGAATGTTTACTTAATGAACTTGAATACTAAGTATACACAGATGTGTGATTAGATTATTAAATATAGATTGGAAGTATAGTTAGAATATTAAATTTAGACAAGAAATATGGTTAACATATTAAGTTTAGATTAGACGTGTAAATTATGTTTAAAATTGTATTCCTCCAGATGAATCTCCTCAAATTTGGTTAGTTGAATGTATTAATGAAAGCCATGGAGATGACCAAACTGGACTTTAAAAATTTCACATGAAGATGTCAGATCTAGACATTGAAAACTTCACATGCATATGACCAAGATGAACATTGAAAACATCACATGAAGATGTGAGAACTGGAGTTTGAAAACTTCACATGCAGATGACCAAGCTGGCAATTGAAAACATCATATGAAGATGTCAAAACTTGACTTAAAACTTGACCATGACAAGGATGATCTATTGAAGTAGGTTTTTATAAAAATTTTGCCTTCAATCGAACAAAAAAAACAACAAACTACAACTATAATAAAAAGTTTTATTACAGTAAAACCTCCGTTTTACAACCTTTAAATTACCATTAAAACGAGGGCGTTAATTGGAGGGGTCTTAAAAAAGAGGTAGGGCACTTTCAAAAAACGACATTTAGAAAATTAAGTAAACAAGTAAAAAAAAAAAATACACATACCATTAAGTATAGGCACCATCTTACTTTCATAAATATAGATTAAACTCTGTCTCACATCCAATATAAACTCCTATTGTCTCACATCCAATATAAACTCATATTGTCTCACAACCAATATAAACTCATATTGTCTCACAACCAATATAAACTCATATTGTCTCACAACCAATATAAACTCATTGTCTCACAACCAATATAAACTCATATTGTCTCACATCCAATATAAACTCATATTGTCTCACAACCAATATAAACTCATATTGTCTCACATCCAATATAAACTCATATTGTCTCACAACCAATATAAACTCATATTGTCTCACAACCAATATAAACTCATATTGTCTCACAACCAATATAAACTCATATTGTCTCACAACCAATATAAACTCATATTGTCTCACAACCAATACAGTCATTATCTTCATGTTCCTCATTAATTCTTAAATAAAAACCAATGCTGGTTTGGTAGTTGTTTAAAAACGTGTGTAAGTGCTGAGTGCATGCTTAGAGATATAACTATTTGCTGAGTGCATGCTTAGAGATATAACTATTTGCTGAGTGCATGCTTAGAGATATAACTATTTGCTGAGTGCATGCTTAGAGATATAACTATTTGCTGGGTGCATGCTTAGAGATATAACTATTTGCTGGGTGCATGCTTAGAGATATAACTATTTGCTGAGTGCATGCTTAGAGTTAGAACTTTTTATGTTTAAGATAAGCGCATTAATATTGTTGTAATTATTTTTATTCAATCATTGAATAGTTTTTTTTTATTGAAAGAAAGCTGTTATATCTGTTTGTTTGCATGATCCCCCACCCGTGCATGTTCTTTTAGTATGTCTCTTTGAACACCAGACATGGTGTCGGCTAGGTCTGAAAGGCCCCTGCTCAGGCCATAACTGGCCATCTCCTTGGAGTATTTCAAAAGACAAATTAACGGTGCAAGAGTTATTTCCCCTTCACTACTTCCTAACTGCTTTAGCGCATCGTCTGCTGTTAAAAGTCGTAAACGAAACTGTTTTTTTTCAAGCGTACAAATATAGCATTGCTTTGGAATCTGACCTTTTCAGGTGCTAGGTCGTAAAATTGAATTATTTGAAGGTCGCAAGTCGCGTTTTTGAGGGAGTTGTTTAAGAGAGGTCGTTTATATGTTACAAAGCATCGGTGAGGTTTTTTTTCGGTCGTATGTTGGAAGAAGCCGTTAAGAGAGGGTTGCAAAAAGGAGGTTTTACTGTATTGGAAGACTTGACCATCACCTAGACAGCCCTAAAAAATATGCTAGGGTTCTTTTCTTTTACTTCTCATCAGCATTTAACACTATCCAACAACACCTTATGATTTAAAAGCTTTATTCGTTAGGTTTAAATTCAAATTTTCAAGCGTTGATACTGAACTTTTTAACAAATTGCCCACAATATTTCAAGTTGAATGACCAAATATCATTAACTAGAGAAATATGTACCAGGGTACCACAAGGTTGTGTTCTCTCCCCTGTCCTGTATACAATATATACCAATAATACCCAGAGACCAAGCAACACCGTTCCAATAATTAAATTTGCTGATGATACTATTATTGCTTAATATCTGAAAGGGAAAACATATACCACAACTTACTAGCTTTATCAGTTGGTGCAATGAAAATTTTCTTCAGTTAAGTGTCTCAAAACTGAAAGAGATGGTTGTGGATTTCCAAAGGGGGAATCATCCAATTACAGATCTCGCAATAAATAATCACAGTATTGAGGAAGTAGAGACATAAAAGTATGTAGGTATCACCATTAACAATACGCTGACAGGGCATGACTTGGACCCTAACAAAAACAGCAGGAAACCGATTAAACAAATGGGAGAGAAAATTTCTCCGGGAAGTTTATGACAAAGGATGAATATGGATGGAGAATACGTACCAACCAGAAATTTTACAGTCTATATCAGGATCCCACGCTAGTAGCAGAAATAAAAAAGGGCAGGCTACGCTGGGCAGGACACTTAAAGAGAATGCCAAAAGACAGAAGAGTGAAGCGGGTACATCACCAAATCCCAGAGGAAAACGGCTCAAAGGCAGACCTAGGCTTAGATGGGTGGATGATGTGGAAAAAGATCTACAGCAGCTGGGAATCCAAGCATGGAAAAGAAAGGCTATAGTTAGGTCTGAGTGGAAGGAAGTAGTGAGGCAGGCCAAAGCCCTACATGGGCCATAGCACCACAAGGATGACATGGCATGAACACAGCCAAATTTTTTATTAAAAAATCACCTAAGACTTTTCTATCTTTAAAAAAGTGGATTATTTCGGTGTAAACAAACAAGTTATTAACTTATTATAGAATGCAACAATTGGAAGCCTTCTAAACTTCCGTCCCATTACACTGCAGGTCTATCAGCTCCATCTACAAATTTGCAGGTGCAGTTTCCACATCTATGACAAATGGGTTAGAAACAGCTTGAAATGACTTTTCTGTGCTTCAAAGTGACTAAAGTGCCGTGCAAACTCCGTGCAAAGCAAGTTTTTCAGCAAAGTGTGCATTGGGAAACACTATAGCTTGACTTGGTTCAACATTGATTGGCAACAAGAAAAGTGAGACAAGTTGCATGTGTGTCTCCCATAATCACAGCTTAACTTGAAATGCCTTCACTGCATCATGCATATCAGTGATCAAGTGGTCCCGTCCCTGGAGCTGCAGTTCAAGTCGCTGAGATGAGTGGTTATGTCAGTCAGAAACGCCAACTCAAATTTCCACTTTTTATTTTTAACCCGAAAAACTGTGGAGTCTTTCCCAATGCTGCCCATGAATTGAGAGATTTCATCAATCAGCTGGAAAAATCTACTAAGAACTTTTATCAGACTTAGCCACCGCACCTCTGTATGATAAGGCATGTCGCCGAACTCTTGAGTCTCTTTCCAGCAAAAAAATATTGAAATTACCTGTGATTTAAACCTTTGGCTCTGATAAAGTTGATGGTTTGTGTAACAGTGCTCATTACACCTTCCATGTTGAGGACTTTACCACACAGCGAGCCTTGGTGTATGATGCAGTGATATGCTATCAATCCACCAGTAAATTTATCCTGCATTTTTAACCACATCCTTCCAACTAACTAGTCCACTTTTTTCGCTGCACATGGCCAGTGCTCCCTCCATCTGTTGTAAGTCCAACAAGTTTGTCCCAAGGCAAGTTCATGTCGGTTAAACTTTGACATTTGTTGTCAAACATTTCTTTTCCTGTCATTTCTCATGCATTCCATGTCCAATATTTCTTCTGTAACATTGAAACTGGAGTCCACTCAATGGATGAAGATAGCGAGCTGTGCAATGTCAGTCATGTCATTACTTCCATTGACAGTAAGTGAGAATACATCAAAGTCTTTGTCTTTTTCGATCAGCTGTGTTTTCACTTCAGTGGCCATCTCACAAGCCCGATCGCAAACGGTATTTCTGCTAAAGCTTATATTGGCAAAATATGCTTTTTGTCTGAACACAAGACGTCACACACTTTCATCATGCAGCACTTCATAAGCTCTCCTTCTGTAAATGGTTGGCCTGATTTTGCAAGCTCCTTTGCCGCAATAAAACTTGCTTTCACAGCAGCTTCAGTATGTGATTTTGCTTTGGTGAAAAACATTCCTCTTCAATTCTTCTGCCTTCTGTTGCTTCTACTCTGCATTCAGGCTTTTTAACTCTTTCGATGCGGAACAAAGCACACAGCGTTCATCCGCCGTTCTCAAAAGCACGGACGAACACGCTGTGTGTTGTTTCAATTTCATTTTTGTTTCTTTGCTATTTCTTGGTTAAACTTTTTAAGAGCTATTTTTAAATAAGACTTTTACAAAGAAGAGTGGTACTTCATTGTTAATAAGCGAAACCAAGGTTTATTTGTTGTCATTTGCAGCACTAACTAATTTAATGCTTTTCTTTGCTTTTTCTTTCTACTGTTGCTATTGCTACTCAAGGCCCTAGTAGGTGAGTAAGTTTCCTAGACGACTAACGGCTAAAAAAGCTTTGGAATTGTTTTATACTATTTCTTTTGATAGCGAAGATGATTTATATTTAGATCCATCACTAGATTCCCATAGTAGTAGTTTTAGAGGATTTTAGACATAGAAATGAAGATGAGGTATGCCTACATCATAGGGTTTTGGGGAAAAAATGGTTATTTGCTGTAATTTATTTTATTTAAACTGAAAAAATAGCTTACAAACATATAGTCCTTTCATTTATATTTCATTTGATACCAAGTTTAGTCTTATAAACCATAGAATAATAATTTAAATATTTTTTAATAAACCCAACCTCTCACTCTTTTTCGCTCTTCGAAAAAAAAATTAAATTTTTAAAATAAAAATATCCCGCAGAGAAAGAGTTAACTTGTCTTGATGTTTAGTCTCTTGGGGCCGTATCAGATTATATTCCTTGATCACAGCCACATTATCTTCACAGAGTAGCTACAGATTGATGCCACGTTAGCCATTGCAGGAAAGGGTGATGTAATATCCGGGCTCTACCTTACTTTCATTTCTTATGCGCCTATCCAAAATGAGCAACTGAATGTTGCTAGGCTACTGTAACAACAAACATCCACTCACTACACAACTTTTATTGTCGCTTATTTTGATAGATTATTAGGAAATATGATTTGCACTTTATATCGCAGGGCCATTAAAAAATGTTTGAGCCTAAAATTCTCTCTCATGCCTGATATAATTGTACGCTGGTCAAGCCTTCTCAGGCCTGATATAATTGTACGCTGGTCAAGCCTTCTCAGGCCTGATATAATTGTACGCTGGGCCTGATGTGGCCCAATGGCCTTAAGTTTGACACATATGATATAGGAGTACCTTTTTTTCTTTAAATTTACTAATGCTTCTTTTGTTATAATGTTTTTTTTTCAGATGCATAACTTTGATGTAGACATTGCAGTCTTTGTTAAATGTACGGTAACAATAACCAACACATATTTTCATCTTCAATGAGTCTTGCAGCTAAAGTGAAGTAGATGAAGTACATGAAGCAGTTGAAGTAAATGAATAAAAATACTATTTTAAAGGGACAGTAAATAATATTATTTTAATATATTTTTTTTTTACTTCCAGGTTATTGCATTCTACACAATTGACTTGACGGTGAAATCCAAGATGTTTCAGTAAATCTATATGATAGATTCTTGGTTGACAGCTGATTGTGCACCATATCTTGGCTGGCAGCTGAATATACATCATATTTTGCCTGGCAGCTGAATATACACCATATAGGCTGACACCTAAATGTACAAAATACCTTGGCTGACACCTCAATGTACACCACACCATCTTGGCTGATGTCTGAATGTACACCACACCGACTTGGCTGACACCGGAATGTTCCCAACACCATCTTGGACGAATGCTGAATGTACACCATATCATCTTGGCTGACAGCTGAATGTACACAACACCATCTTGCTGAATGTACACCATATCATCTTGGTTGACACCAAAATGTTCACAACACCATCTTGGCCAAATGCTGAATGTACACCATATCATCTTCGCTGACAGCTGAATGTACACCACACAATCTTGGCTGACATCTGAATATACACCACACCATCTTGGCTGACACCGGAATGTACACCACACCATCTTGGCTGACATCTGAATGTACACTACACCCTCTTGGCTGACACCTGAATGTACACTACACCATCTTGGCTGACACCTGAATGTGCACCACACCATCTTGACTCTCATCTGAGTGCACAACACACCATCTTGGCTGACACCTGAATGTCTCAACCCACGTAAACAAATTTACCAAATTATTAATAAAATAAATTTCTACTAACACACAACTAAAATGTTTAGACTTTTCAATCAACCTGTTCATTGTTTCAATCACTCAAACTTTAACCTTAATGGTTTTAAACCTATACTATTTTTCATTTGTAATTCAAATAAATGTAACCTTGTTGCTATATGAATGTGCTGCTCCACAAAAACTAATAATATAGATTTTTTAATTACCCTAACCTGTCTTGGCATGAAGACTGAATGATAAAATGTATTACCTTGACCAGTTGGTTCAAAAAGACTGATGAGCTGAATGATTTACCCTAATGATCAGTTCACACCATCAAATTCTCATCAAATTTTTGTTCATATAATTGATGCAATTTTTGTATGAAGCCTTGTCATAACTTTAAAATAACTATTTGATCATATATTGATGGCGTGCACATTTTTTAATATCTGAATGATTATGCCCCCTCCATATCACGTGAACAAAGACTAAGAAGAATTTCATCAATCTAGGTCACTAGGTCATGTTTACATAGACTAAGCTAAGCTATCAAAACAACAGCAGCCTCTAAATAATAATTATGTACTTAATTTAGAAAAAGATGTAATAGAAACATTAGACAATAAAAGGGCGAAGGGCATGATGTTATTGTAAGGTATTTTTAAATTAAATAGGCTTATTATTTGTACAGCATATATACTATAACCCTGTAACTGTAACTCTAATGACTACTTTGTACTTCCAATGGATCAATGAGAATTTTTATCAGCTCGAGCTCCAGGCAAAGAAAATATTGCTCCTGAGCTCAGTAACCCTTATTACAAATAACAATTAGAAATTTAATTCTCCTACCCCCACCCCCCCTTTTTTGTTTTTAGTGCTGTCATAGCAAATGGATGCCCCCTTAATTAAATTAAAGAGTTCAACTTTTTAAATTATTAAATTTACTATAGGCTCAGTATAGGTTAGTTATTATATTGTTGTTCTGTGGCGACCCCTTAGGTCCACCTTTTAATAATTTCCACAGAAAACGTAAAAATCCCTTAGGTGCACTTTTTAATAATTTCCACAGAAAACGTAAAATCTTATTATATTATTGTTTGAGTCATGTTATAGACATTTGTTTTTTGGGTAGAATGTAGAAAAATGAAAAACTTGACTTTAGATATAATAAATATTTAAATAAGGACCCTTCAAATGAGATAGAATCATAGTAAAAAGCTTACATTTCTCAAAAATACTGTTACATTGTACAAGTATAGTAAAGCTCTCCTGAACATTCATAAATGAAAGTTCATTAATAAAAAAAAAAAATCAATATAATTTTTAAATTGATTTAATGGGAATTTTAGGTGCTATTTGACAAGTAATGAGATACCAGTAGTTAAAAGAGAATTAGCAGGACTCTTCTTCTTGGTCTGATCAACTGCCAGTGGAAAATAGGCCATTAACTATATCTTTCCATTTCTTCCATTCTCTAGATATCTTCTCCAGCTCTTGACAATTTTTATAACCCAGTATATTTTTTTTGACATCCCTTTACCAAGTTTAGGGAAATCATTCCTGATTTAAAAATGAACAGAACACTCATTTGTAGTACACTGCATTAGATTTTAAAAATTATATTGAGTACAATTATGTATACTTTTATATACTGGTACTCTACTGGTACTCTAATTTAAACTATAAAAGAAAATATTTTAGGGAATTTTAATCTCCTTTTAAAATAATTTCAAGAAAAAAACACCTGATTTAAAACATACAACTACAAGTTCAATCACAAATACAAGTTCAATCACAGATTTCACAAGACCTCAGAAACAAAATTGTATAAATTTTATTAAAAAATAAGCAGTGCTGAATGAAGTTATCAATAAGCACTACCATTAGTTGCAGTATTTGTATATTTGAAAATAGGATGTCACAATCGTCTTTGACAATGAAAATCTTGTCGTTTCATTGTCTCTCAAGTTAGGGGATTGTAAATGTGTCTCTAGTGTTTAATAATTTCTGAAAAAAAAATTACATTTTATTTACTACTCGTAAAAATATATAAAATACATACATTATAAAGTTATGATCACACTCATTTTAAAGTATAAACATTTATTTTTCCCAGTTATTATATGTAACGTTTATAACACAAATCACTAGAGACACATCACTAGACAAAGGACTAGCAAACTAATCACTAGCAAAACTTCACTAGGCAAAGGAGTAACAAACAAATCACTAGCGACACATAACTAGACAAGTGACTAACAAACTAATCACTAATTACACAAGACTAGTCAACTGACTATTTATCAAATAACTAGTGACGCCACTGTAAAAGTTACTAACAAACAAATACTAGACAAATGACTAAGACTGGAAAGCTTAACAATAAATTAATATTTATTACAACTCTAATAAAGAATGTTCTAAGAACTATAACAATAGTTTTTAGTGAATGGACAAGAGGTGGCTTTGACTGAATGAATGATTTAACAAAAGCGCATCAGTCGTAAATTTGAATTTTTTGTTGATTATGATAAGAATCATGAAGATTTTTACCTATAGCAAGTAATTAGGTGTGGCGTATTTACAAAATTAAAGTAGGGTGGGGGAGGGATGTCCCATTAAAGCCTTTAAATACTTATAAAAATATTCTATCTTCAAAAAGTTTGTTATATATGACTATTTAAAACAATTTTCAAAGGGCAAATAAAAAAGTCTAGCTAAATCATGACATTTTTTTTACACCAAAAACAGTTTGTTGCAATTAAAAGTTTATGTTCACAATGTGCTTTCGATTCACCAAGATGATCCATAAGGGAAAAAGAAATCCAAGTGTTGGGGGATAAAGAACCAAGTGGAGCATGACATAATAATAAAACTCTAGAATTATCAATTTTATCATTATCGGAATGTTTAAATGAAACATGATAAATTTGAAATTTCTATGACGGCTCTATTGCATGATAGCCTGCAGGGCAAGGTTGAGAACGCAATATGTTCCCAAATCAAAGGCTAGTAATTGTTATTAATGCATAAAGTAACTGACCTTACTAGTAAGTTATAAACTAACTTGAAATGTTAAAATAATTTAACAATCATAAGGTACAAAAATATCATATCAGTTTATAATTGTACAAAATAAAAGCTATTTTTAATATTTTCTTGATAAATTAATTACACAAAAATAAAACATGCTTTAAAATCAAATTTACAACAAAAATGTAAAAAAATGAAGTTATAATAATAATGTACAGGATATCCCAGAAGAATTCTATATAAAAGTCATATGCTTCTATTAAAATGTATATTAAAAAGTATTTTAAATAATTGAAAAATGTAAAATTATTGACAGAAAAGTAACACGTGCACAAATAAAATTAAATTTAGCATAAAAGAATTAAATTTTAATTTACTAAATACTAGTAAAATAAATGTCTGAAATAGAGATATTTTTTCTCGCTCAATTTTGCAAAATACGGTCAAAGGGAAGCAACCATTAAAATAAACAGATTTTTAAAGACGACAGCGATAGCTTCCCATTAATTGTAATTTTTTATTTATACAATTCAAGAAAGATAACTCTTGTCACCTTGGTGAAAGATTGTATTTTCTTGGTTACTGTTCTTAATTTTTTAATGAAAGTATGGGAACTAACTGCTGTCATCTTGATGGACAAATTAGTTTTTTGAGTTACCTCTAATTGAGTACTCTTTTATACCAAAAGTATAATATTAAAATCAACATAATTTATTAGCTTTCCTTAGGAAAAGAATTCTTTTGTTCTGGTAGAGTTTCGTTGCTTCATCCATGTACTGGCATCTTTGCAATGGTTGGGGGTATGACGTTGCTATTCTAAAAGCGGTAACTTGCTGATGCTGTGGTTTGAATTACTTTTCCTAAATTATAGATAACGAATAATAAGGATAATTATGTCAGTAATTTTCAAGATACAAAACAAACATTTGTTTTGTTCTGTACTATCATACTATGACTATGGTATTATATGATATATGTATCCTGTATATGTGTGAGGAGGGGACACTGTTTGAAGTCAAATTATGTATTATAGACATAGGCATAGAGATAGGTGAAGTTAACTAAGATTAATTAAATTAAAATCAAGCTATTTAATTTAGTTTTTTTACAAAATTTTATGTAAAATTATTTCTATTCCTTATTTCTCTGCGATGATTGTTTTCAATGTGAGTAAACAAATAGACCTAAAACTATTAAATTATTAGTACACTAATGACTAAAAAAAGTTTATAATAAAGGCTTAACTCTGCAGTCTGACGTTTTTTTAAATATTTCTTAATTAATTAACTTATCTGAAATAGCTCTGATCTGATCAGTATATATATTAACTTGTTCATCTTTGACTCGGCTATCATTATATATTTTTTGTATATTTTATTTTCTTAGTTATAAAAATAATTAAAACATTATGGGAAAATTTTTTTTTTTCATTTTATGCAAAGTTTTGACATGACAAACATACTATGAACAATCAAAAAGTTGTCAACATTTTAGCAAAACCTATATTTTGTCTTTTTTTTTTCTAAAACATGTACTATAATTTTTGTTTTAATTAAAATTATGTTTTGTATGTAATATATTTAAAAAATTGGGCCTAATAACTTATAGATTTGTATATTAAATATATTTCTTAATAATTCTTGAGTAAAAGTAAAAGATAACTAAGTAAAATTTGATGATGATATAAATGCTCAAAACAAGAGTCGTTCTGTTTTTTTTTAAATTTTAAAATAGCGTTATTTCCTGATATTAAAATTTAAAAAATTGAAATGTTTCAGTACAATAATGCTAATTTTGATATTAATGTCAAATACGATCCATACCTCACTAATGTGATAAATTTTTTTCCCATGTACCAGTATTTTTATATATCTTTGTTATAATCCTCACATAACACAGGCGGATAAACGACAGTATTCCTTAATTATATTTATGGACTCTGAACAAATATTATTTCTTACAACAGTCTGCAGTTTTATTATAATAATTATATTTGATAAATAAGAGCTTGTCCTGGACTTGATTTCCACATATGATTAGGTAAGATTTTTCACCACAAAATATTCACTCAATACAGAACCTGTGAAAAAAAAAATTTGATTAATTCGTAAATAAATTAACACTAATGGTATCAGTAACGGTATGCTAACAGTAAGGGAAAATACCATTAATCCTAGTCCAAATGCCTAAATTAGTATAAAAGTAAACCATTGCACATAGAAAATACATTATAACATATGTTATAACAATATTGTGAGTTTATTCTTTATGCATTTTGCTACCAAGTGATTAGATTAAAACTTACCACCTCTTGTTTTTAGGAAAAAATCCTCAAAGATATTCATCCAGTAACTCTGTAACTCAGTAAAAGGGTAGAGTCCAGGCTTAATATTTAGGGTCAATAAGGAATAAGGGCTTCTTGATCCAATATCTGCATTTTTGTTTCTCTCCTCCTTCCCATTAGAGTTAAAGAGCTTTTAATAAAACCATAAATGTTTTTTTCTTATTCTGCCGACAGTAGTTTCTAATAATACTAGTGACTAGCGATAATGATAATTAAATTTAAACACATTTCTACTATGCAATATTAGAAAATTTAGAAGATTATTCTTGGCTGTAACATATTTTAAAGAAATATATTTAGTTAATAACTCAGAAGTCCTTAACTTTAAATCTATTTTAATTACGCAAGTTCCAATCAGCCGAAATTTTCGCTATTTTTTTTAAAGATTTATTTTGCATAGTAACGCTATTTATTTATTATATAATTATTGAAACTCAATAAAATTAAAATAGAATATATCAATATAAGTATAAATGGATAATATATACTTCAGCCAATTAAAATTATAAAAATATCACTTTATTGTTTTATTATTAATTTTAAAGTTGGGAAATAATAATTAAAATTAAGCTTACTTGTTTACGATAGCATTATTCGGTACTTTTATATGCAAATCGTGAAAAATTTCATGATTAGATTCTCCATTTGGATAGATTACTTTAGACAAACAAATAACACCTTGATAAATCGGGAAATTAAAATCATTTGACAATATTCATACTACTATTACATTTTTTTTCTGAGATTTTTTTTTTTTTTTTAAATTTTCGAAGCTTTTAAGGGATACTCCAAGCTGAATAAGTTTCCAAAAATATTTTTTTTAAAGAGTAATTTTAATTTTGTAATAATTTTTAATTTTTTTACAAATACTTAAACCAATGAAACAAATTATTAAAATATAATAAATAATTTTTTTTAATTAAAAAAAAAGTTAATAAATAAATAACCCACCCACAAAACCTATGGTACTTATAAGTACCATTTCTCTATAGTCGGACTGCAGACAGTTAATTCTTTCCATCCATAGCAATTGGGTGTTTTCAACTGGGTGTAAAACACCAGGAGACAGATGTGTGATTGCTGATATCTTGAGTCTCCTTTTAATAACCTTTCTCAATCGACAAGATAGTTGGAATGAACATCTCTGCCTTGTTGGATGCAGTTGTATAAAGTTAATAAGTTTAAAATATAAAGCATGCGAAAGTGACTCATTTTTTTTTTTTTTTTTTTGGAGGGGGGGGGGGGTGGTTAATTTTTTTTTTTTCAGTTCCAAGCATAATTTAATAGAAGGAAAAAACCTTTGCAATGGCTTATGTAAATTTTTGTTTGTTTTTTTGAACATCTCTGCCTTGTTGGATGCAGTTGTATAAAGTTAATAAGTTTAAAATATAAAGCATGCGAAAGTGACTCATTTTTTTTTTTTTTTTTTGGAGGTGGGGAGGGGGGGTTAATATTTTTTTCTACAGTCCCAAGCATAATTTAATAGAAGGAAAAAACGTCTGAACTGGCTTATGAACATTTTTGTTTGATTGTTCTTTGTTGATAATTTGAGTCTGTGTTGTCAATAAAATTAATTTTAAATTTTGAAAATAAATAAATATTCTGAATCCATTTGGATACCAGTACTAACAATAATAAAATTAACATGTACTCAACGTAACAAACCATTTCAAAGCAGAACAGTCACATGTACACATGGAAAATAGGGGCTTTGCATCTCAGCTTTGAATTGTCTTGGCAAATATAAATATGTCTTAATAAACTTGCTGAGTTGAAGTGGTTTGGGCAGCTGTTTGAAGTGTTTGTCAAGATTTCAAAACACTGGCGATGTTTTTCATAATATCTTAATGCGTCAGGATGGATCGCCTCTACTTGCGGAAATCTGCAACATCAATATTGGCCGTCTCTGATTGGCTGCAGTGGATGCCAAGTCAACAATGTTGAAAAACACAACCAAATGCCACCTTTTAATTTTAGCTTTTTGTATTCACAGAGAACACCTTAGCCATTTGGTCCATTGCATATATGCCTCCTTTGATTTTGTTGTTATCTCTGGTTTCGTGCATTCAGTTTCACTTTCCATATCTGGACATTTGTGTATTGTGTTCAGGAGCAACACAATTTTCTGCGTCTAGCACTGGTGTTTTACAAGGTTGTTTCCTGCCTGAACAAAAAACCTGATTTTTTAAGGAGCAGACATTATTATTGGGCAGGAACATCTTGCTCCGTTTCACTATTCCAACTATAGAGTGAGTCTGTTCTCTGCCATTGGTTTTGCAAGTTGTAGGGGAATAAAATAATAGGCTGTTCTGAAGTTGTGGCTACTTCCAATGAAGTTCCTTGTGAGAGAAATCACAATCTCTGGGGATATTCCATTATTTCTCTTTGCTGGCAGGGCACTTACATTTTATTTGAATTTGAAGAGATATGGGCAGCTCTTCAGAGGATAGTTCGAAGACGATTCACAGGGTAAGAAGAGTTTTATTCCATATTTTTCGGGCTTGCTTGGCATATATCATACATTGAATAAATCTGCACTGACCTCTGAAACCAACCAGTTGTCCACCTACTGCGATGTTCTCTCCAGGAACATAATACCTCACCAAATTACTCAGGAATGCTTCTCATACGTCTCTTATGGTATCAAAGATGTCCCAAGCCAGAAAGGATGGATCAACCATCCTTGTTGTCACACCAAATATGAATCAGAAGTTTGCTGAATCTCTTCATTGAAAATGCTCCCCTAAAAAGAGGATTTCCATCAACATGGCTAAATAAAAATTACACAGAAATGCTGTTCAGATAAAGAGCGCCAGTGTGTAGTAGGCTTTTTCTCACCTTCCCTGTTGGTGCAGTCAACTATTGTTTCATTTTGTCATTAATATTCTGAAAAATTGCTTGAGTGGGAGATAATACGCGATCTATGAAGGGAGTTCGGTTTCAGGTCAATTAAATCATGCCACATATTAAAAAAGAAAAATAACATAAAGAGAGCCATTTACTGTGATATAAATATAAGACTATGGGGGTAACCCATCCAGTTGCCAGGAATTACCAGAAACACTTTTTCCCATTATTATAAGTGTACGGTTGCGCTATACCCAGTCATTAGGATCAGGGTATACTATATGTTATTTGGGAAAGTGTAAAATAATATTTCACCATTTTAGTTTATCTTAAATGCAATTTTTGTTTAGTTTGATTTGCGTTAGAAAATTTTGAGGAGAAATAATACCAATTACCAAACCACTGGAAATAGTAATTATTAAATTATCACAAGTAACTAGTACAAGACAAAAATTAGTAGACTCAAAATATGGAGGAAAAAGACTAACTACTTGTAGTACTAACAACTAATTTAATTTTTTAAAGTAGTTATTTACTGATACTGTAGTCTATTCTAACTTATTAACATTAAGTTCATTGTAGTTATTAGGAAATAACATTAAATGAATAATTACTTGATACATTGCCACTCAAAAAAGCTGGTCTGCATGACTGGGTTGAATAGATTCTTGACTTAATACTAAAGTGATAACAACAATTACTGTCGAAAAATAGTAGGCCTAGAGATCACAATCTTAATTTTATGAGAATATTAAATTAAATTTGTTGTTCAGTACTTCACTTAAAAAATTTCAAGGGCAGTTGAAAGGATTTTCTTTTGACAGTCTTACTAACATATAAAATTTGTAACACTAATGTCACCGAAGAATTAAAAAGTTATAGACAATTATAAATAATAATAACATAAATCATTAAAAATATATCATAAATTGCTAAAGTTTTTAAATCAAACATAAATATTCAGGCCATACAAAAATAGTTGAATAAGTTAAGTGGGAAATATTGTTTAAGGTACATTGAGAGGTACAGTAGTCATGATAAATATTCTTTTGGGTACCGGTACCGTACATTGAGAGCTCCGGTAATGATGAGAAATATTTTTTTGGGTACATGGAGAGGTACAGTAGTCATGGGAAAATGCAAGACACTGAACTTATTAGTTTTAGAAACATTGACCATTTTTGTGATGGAGAAATGATTTCATAGGACTAGCTTTATACCTTGCCATCTCAAATATATCTGACTTGATTTACATAAGATAAACAAAACTTAGGACTTAGTATATAAAAATATATGGAAATATAGGTCAAAATGCCTTCTTCATTAACATCAGAATGTAAATACTTAATCTAAGGAAATGAGCTAAACCAAGTATGCGAAAATCTGAATAAAAGGATGCAACAAAAAACGAAACGTGTTGACAAGAATACTCCTTCAGTAAAGAAACTACAATAAATAAAATATATAATAAAAATAAACATTTAGCTTCAATGTGGTGTCCAAGAGGACAGCAAGCGGACTGTAAAATAAATCCTTTATCATTAATTTTTGAAGTTTTTTGTTTTGTTTAGTAAGCCCTGGAATCTATAAAACAAAGCTTCAAAATTTGGTTGCCCAAGAGATTGTTGAGGCCATGGGCTTACGTCTAGTTAGCCTATAATCTGACCCTTTCAAAAATACAGAATACACAATATAAAACTAGACAAGCAAGTTTATAATTTCTCTATTTACAGATTGTTTCTGTCAACACATTGGATGATTTCCCTGTTTCTATCAACACATTGGATGATTTCCTCCAAGATGTGATCTGATAGGAAACAATTTCTCTTGATTTCATGGTTCATTGACCCAGGTACTGAATATCTATTAAGTAAATGTATTTCCAGTTTTTAGTTAGTTTTATTTTACATGAGATTTAGTAAGTTTTTTTTATTGCTCCCAAATGATACTCAGTTTGAAAGAGTGAGAAATAAAGACAAAAATATGCCATAATATATTGGAAACTTAAAAAATATAGATAGTAAAATATTTTTGATATTATTCTCAATTTTAATTTTGGTCATCAGAAATGAGATGCATCCACAATTGGGTACAACTGAGATACTACATCCATAATTGGGTACACCTAAGATTCATCTATGATTGTGTAACACTGAGATACTTCATCCATGATTGGGTACAACTGAGGTACTACAACCATGATTTGGTACCATACAACTGAGACTGAGATGCATTCATGATGGTGTACCACTAAGTGTGACTAAGATGATACATCCATAATTGCCTACCACTGAGATACTACATCCATGACTGGCTACCACAGAGATACTAAATCCATTATTGGGGTAAAAATTATATACATCCATGATTGGGGTACAATTGATATGCATCCATGACTGGGTACCACTGAGATACTACATCCATGATTTGGTACAGCTGATATTCATCTGATTGTGTAACACTGAGATTCTGCATCCATGATTGGGTTCCGTACAACTGAGATACATCCATGATTGTTTAACACTGAGATAATACATCCATGTTGGGTACAACAGAGATACATCCATGATTGGGTATAACAGAGATACATCCATGATCGGATACAACTGAGATACATCCATGATTGGGTACAACTGAGATACATCCATGATTGGGTACAACTGAGATACATCCATGATTGGGTACCACAAAGATTTCTTTCCTCTGTAACACTAACAGAGACACTCCTGAATAGGTCAATCTTTATCTTTTATTAAGTTAAGACTCCTAGACTTCCAAAATTTCAACATTGGACAATAGATAGTGTTTCCTTCCTGAACATTTGACCACCAATGGTGCCAACAACATGAACATTTGATCACCAGCCGTGCCAACAACATGAACATTTGACCACCAGCGGTGCCAACAACATGAACATTTGACCACCAGCGGTGCCAACAACATGAACATTTGATCACCAGCGGTGCCAACAACATGAACATTTGACCACCAGCGGTGCCAACAACATGAACATTTGTCCACCAGCGGTGCCAATAACATGAACATTTGACCACCAGCGGTGCCAACAACTTGAACCATTATTTTTATTGTTGATAGTTATTGTATGGATGGTTTTACTTAACTGAATAAAGTGCCAACCCCTTCAAGATGTTAAATAAATGTGTGTATGAACTTGTGAACCAATATCTACATTTTTTCATGATTTTTTAAAGATTTTATTGAAAATTATAATTGTTTCCTTAAATGTTATAATTTGAATCTCACTTTTCATGTATTTGAAATTTGATTTTGTAGCAGACCTGTTTACTCTTACTATTTTTGCATACTATGTATGATTTTGAGGTGTTAACATTATATAGACTGTATGTTTAATTTTTTTTACTATAAGGTATTTAACAATTTTGTGATGATAAGTGTGCGATTTTAAGAGTTTGAGGGTAAACAGGTCAGTTGTAGGCATTAAGACTTTGTAGATCTATGTTGTCTAGTATATTAGTAAAGGATGTATACAGTGTTGGTGTAATTTTAAAGGTACATTTACACTGCAGATTTGTTACATGGATTCTCAACTTTCTGAGACTACAAGCTGCTCACTATATACTATATCAGATGCTGACTGGCATATTTCATTTCACTGGTCCAGTACAGTTTCTGCTGGCAAGTTACTTAAACAGTCTCATCATTTTTTGTTCAGTGCTCAACAAATCTTGTTTAAAAGGCAAGAATCCTAGTAACTATTCAGTAGTGTGAACGTACTTTAAGACTTTGAACATATTCCATTGTAAATATGTTGTTTAGAATTAGTTAAGGATGTGTGATATTGTATATTGCTGGTCATCAAATGATGAGACTCCAATTGTGCACAAATACGGTTTAATTATTTGGCGACAAGCAATAAAAATAATAACAGGGGCAATGCAGAATTATGATGTCAAAGTCCCCCATGTGATAAACATACAAATGTCTTTTGTACAAAAACTCAACACCATGTGAATTCATTGTAAATATTTTTTTTGCGAGATCTTAAGATTATGGTGGTTATAGACAAATAGCAAATGTTCATAAATAATGGATTGATTTGTATTTTACAGGAAAAGTATGAAATCCAGGCATTCTATAGATTGACTGTTGAGATATCCAGCAGTATTGTCTTATAGCTTTAGTGCCTGGACTTTTTATAAACAAACATTTAAATTGAAGTAGATCTTATAGAATGCCTGGATTTCACACTTTGCCTGTAATTGGAGGGCTTGGCGGACTAAGGTGCCTACATTTTTTAGGTAGCTTGGATTTCACCAAGTCCTTAAGTTACCAAAGTTTTTTTTGTAAAGATAACTCACTGTATATCACCAGGAGTATTCATGTTTTCATCTCTTAGGAGATAGTCTCGCGGGGATAATTTTTGTTTTTCTCCTCCTAAAATAAAGAGCATTCACGTTTTCATTTTCTTTTTTTCAATTAAATATATTAAAAAAAACTTCAAATGTTTTTTCTTTCTTTTATTTTAATATTTTCTTTTTCTCTCACATACAATTAGTTAAGCACCATCTATTTATTAAAGCAATGTAACATATTGACTTTTCTTCATACTAATAAAGGTCGAGATTCCATCTCATGATGGGACAATTTTGCGTCACAGCCCGGGATGTAGGGTTGCAACAGCTTTGCTTCCTCTCCGGACATGGCGTTGCCACCCAGGGAGTCGTACGTTCCCTGGTGTGGCACGCTTTTAGTTTCTCTAACCGTTCCTAGGAGTTGTGCGGACATGGTCTTTGCCTTGAATTGCTCGGCGCCAACTGAAGAAGATTGAGTCTACCCTCATAGTTGTTGTCTTCAATCCTTGAACGCCATCTGAAAATAAAAGAAATATTTATCAACTAAGATTTGTTATCTGTAAAGTAACCTCTCCTTATCTATGCTTATCTTTCCCAAAAATACACCCATTAATTACTACCATACTTAAAGCTAAAAGAACGAATTGGTTTAAATCTATGATAGGCATTTTCAATGTGAGCTCTAGTTGCATAATTTAGAATAATTAAATGAGAACTTCATTTAAATTGGCAAATCACAAGCTTTTAAATTTCCTTCAGTGACTTTACTGATAATATCCCTCACCAATGACAGTTTATGGGTTCAACCGAACTTCACTTCCTTGGTCACCAGCTTGTATTATGCTAAACTCATTTCTAATACTACTTTCAAAGTCTGATACATATCTACAATCACAGGATCACCAATGACCCTTAGCATAAAAAAAAGATAATTCAATCAGATAATTTTATCAGTCATGCACAACTTTTTTTACTCTCGTAAAATAACCAAAGATAGAATATAAATACATTTGGATTACTTCATAAACATGAGCAGTGGTAATATCAGGTCAACTTTGGCTTTCTTGGGAACTTTTCTCTCCCATGAGTTTAATAGGTTTACTGTCGGTTTTGTTAGGTTCCAAGTTTCACTTGCTTATACCTTTTTTTTCTGACTACTGAAGTATACCCTACTTCCTGCCGATATTCTTTCTTTTATTTCTGTTAGTAATTCATTTCTTTCATTTCATAAAGATCCTAGGTATTTGAATTGATTTACTTTTCAAAAGTGTGTTTTTTAATTTTAATGACTTCATGATTTTCAAACCTGCTTATAGTGATATCATCGCGAGAGTGAACTTGCATGTTTTAATTTTATTTGAGTTAATTTTTAAACTAGAAATTTGATAGCTAATTCATTTTATAAAGTCTTCTAATTCAATAAAGGCTTTGGGTATTTTGATATATCTTTCCTACTTTTCCCCTTACAGTGCTGACAAAGTCATCAGCATATGCAAGATATTGAAGGGGTTGATTGTAGAGAGCGGGTCTTGGGTTTTGGTTTTCCTCAGATGTCAATATGTATGCTTCTTATAACTCGGCGCTTCTCAACCCATTTGGTAGTCGATTGACTCTTTCCCAGAAAGACTATCAGAAAACACACATACTCTACAGTTATTAAATAGCAACGACAATAATTTTGTGGTAGGGAGGGGTCACCACAACATGAGGAACAGTATTAAAGAGTTGTAGCATGAGGAAAGTTGAGAACCACTTTTATAACTCTATCCAATTTTAGAGTAAATAGCATGTATGACAGTGAGTCTCCTTGCTTAGGCCTCGTCTAATCTGAAATTCCTTTGAATATTCTCCCTGAACCTCGTAAGCAAAGGTTTTTTCAGTTATTTTATATATCAGTCTTACAAAGATATTTTCTTTTCTGCTTGTGTTCGTTGGAAGCTTTCGACCGATGTCGAGTTCACAGTGGCATTGTCCAGGTGGTTCCATGCTATTGTGCGTGGGAAAAAAGATTGTTTATACTGCACTGTTGTGCACTGAGGTAAGCTTACTAATGTTTCGGATATAATTGTTTATGGGATTGTCAGTGGTGAAGTCAGTGTTTAGTGAGCGTTTTGCTCTGATCAGTCTACCCGCCCTCTGTGGGGTGAGATATGTGCCTGCTGGGATGGCCGGCACCAGTCCCATGATCACTTTATATAAGAATGTCAGGCGGAGTCCCTCTCCTCTGTCTTTAATGGCGGGGGGTGGAGGGGTGTGTGTGACAAATCTTTTTAAGAGGTCAGTGACGAAGCCAGGAGTGGTGGATTTGTAGTCTCGAGCGATAAAACGCACCCTGCACGTTGAATTCGCTACATCTTGTCCACGTCTTGCTTAAGGTGTGGGTCCCAGATGATCGCACCATATTCTAGTATTGGATGGACGAGTGACAGATATGCATTTCGTTTGCAGGAAGTTGGACCATGGCGCAGATTTCTTCGGATGAAACCAATGGTGGAGTTGGCTTTTTAAAAAAAATTTTGTTTATATGGGGTGACCATTTTAGGTTATTTGATGTTTGTTGGAGAATAGTCTCATTTAGTGAGTACATATAGGCTGATGGTTTTGTTTTATTTTTGAGATGGCCATTGTGTAGCATTTGGTTTCATTAAATTTCATGCCTTAATTGTCCGCTCAATTCATAAGGCACTTCAAATCTGTTTGGAGGTGGTTGTGGTCATCGTAGCCGTTTATCTCTCTGTAGACAAAACAGTCACCTGCAAACAGCCTCACTTGAGATGTTTATGTGACAGAGGAAGAGAAGGGGGCCCAGCACTGTGACTTGTGGAACTCCTGAGTCTACGGTAGCTTTCCCTAATCGGACGCCGTCTACCACTACTTACATGGTACGTTGTGTTAAGAATGTTGCCAGTAATGCCGTAGTGGTGGAGCTTATGTAGATGAAGGCTGTGTGGAACAGTGTCGAAGGCCTTTGAGAAGTCGAGAATAGCCATGTCAACCTGGTTTTGATGCTGTCATATGGCAAAAGAGTTGATGTACTGGGATATTATGTTTGTAACATTTCTCTAATAGGCATCCGATCAGTCGATCTGTTTTGTCTGAATCCACATTGGAAGTCACCTAGTATTTCTTCAGTGAAAGGCTGTAGCCTTTTGGCAACTAATTTTGTCAGTATTTTGTATGTAACATTTAATAGGGAGATTCCTCTGAAGTTTGGAAGCTTTTTTGTGTACTGGGATTATTAGTGCTGTTTGCCATTCTGTTGGAATGTGCTCTTCTTGACAAATTTTAGTTATAAGTTCTGCTGTGATGAGATCTTCTCCAGGGGCTTTGTGGTTTTTCAAAGAATTGATTATGTCTGAAGCTTCTTCTAGAGTTGACTAGTTTATTAAAGGGTCTGGTCCTCCATTTGGTGGTTGATAATCTTCATCTTGTCTAATGTCTGCACTTATTATGTCTCAAAACTTCCATTCTGGCTCTCACACATTTGTGGTCTGGCTTGGTATCCAATCTTTTCATCTTTTATCTTTATGTACATTGCTCTGATGTTTCCCTCCCTTGATAAGTCTTCTTTTTCATTTAGCTACTAGTTTACGTGAGGTATATTAATGATGGCGACTTTAAAGATGAGTTTCTTTTTGGCAAACCTCTTGAAACGACAACTACTGCACGTGATGGATTTGACACAGTTGGTTTATTTCTGAAAGATCATAAGATCTCTTGGGAAAAGGTTTGTGTTGTTTGCACTGATGGTGCTCTGGCTGTGCTAGGATGTTGATATGGATTCAACGTTTAATACTGAATGAGTCACAAAAAGTCGTCGGAACCTATGGATTGATTAATCGGCAAATATCAGCAATGAAGACGCTGTTACAAGAGTTAAAAGAAGTAACGAAAAGTTTAGTAAGTTCTGTAAAGGCAATCAATTTAAACATTCGACTGTGCAACGAGTTGATGCGTCGAGCATTGCTCTGCTATTTCACACCAAAATGAGATGGTTGTTGAAAGGAACAGTTTTCAAATGTGTTTTTGAGCTTGGCGATGAACTCAAAACTTGTTTAAAGCTCTTTTTAGTGATAAAAGTGAACTGCAGAAAATAATTTACTTGGTTGACATCTTTGCCACCTTAAATGAGTTTAATTTATCACTGCAAGGACCTAATGCAACATCCCTCAATTTCCCTAAAAAGATGAGATCCTTTAAATTTTAATTTCAGCTTTGGCCAAAAAAATTGGATGAAAATAAGCTGTATTCATTGCCCATCTTGTTTCATGACATTGAACCAGACAAAGGGATTACAATGATCAATTCTGTGAAGGAACACTTGCTAATGCTTACAGACGAAATTTCATCGTACTTTCCAGATCTACCTCACACCTCATTTGCACTTGCCAGAAGTCCATTCACAGTCAAAGTTGAAGATTTTCCTGAGTCAACACAAGAGGAGTTCATTGTACTTATTGACAGCAATAAAGCGAGAAATGATTTCTCTACAATGCCAGTTACAAAATTCTGGATCAAGTGTTTGCAGTCATACCCTTCTCTGTCTGAGACTGTGTTGTGCTTTCCTCTTCCTTTTCAACAACATATCTTCGTGAAAAAGGGTTTTCCAGCTTGTTGGTAATCAACCCTAAAGATAGCAGTAAACTTGCTGTGGAAGATCATCTTCGTTGTGCTCTTGCAAAGACTGCTCTGAGCATTTCTGATCTGGTAAGAAAGATTCAATCTAAACCTTCGCACTGACTTTGGCTTTTACGCATACTGTCGCAAAGTAGTTGACCGTTGTTATATTAAGACTGTCACCCATGCTACACCATGCTTCAAGACAAAATTTCATTTATTTATAATCAGAAATTAATATTTCATAATATATTGTTTTTTGTAATTAATTAATGCTTTAATTATGTTCAATTTGTAACAATAAAAATAAATCCTGCATATCAGATATTTACATTACGATTCCTAACAGAAGGAAAATTACAGTTATGAAGTAGCAACGAAAATAATTTTATGGTTGGGGTTCGCCACAACATAAGGAACTGTATAAAGGGGTAGCGGCATTAAAAAGGTTGAGAACCACTGCTCTAAATAACCATATTTTTTTATCATGACTATGAAATTTGATTCATTTTTTAACTTGATAAATACAGTTAAAAATGACTATTGCTTGTTACATTATATTTAATAAAATCTTAAATAACAATTACTATTGCTCATTTTATATTTACTATTTTTTTGTTTAAGCATAAGTTTTCACTAAAGTAGTATAGTCGACCGATTGTTATGCTGCTAAAGGTATTATTTTCAAAATATTTTGCTGTATTAATGTTGAACATTTCCTACACATTTACTTTTTGCTATACCCAGGTGGCCCTACTTATCACGCTCATTCATTTCATAGTAAAAGTTCACATACCTTATTGTCCAAAGTTGTCATTTAATTGATTGATTTCTTTGAGATGGAAGATCATTGGAACATGTCTTGTTGAGGTGTGGTACCTCTTAGCTATTCATCTTGTGATTGCTCGAGACCATTTACTCCTGTTGGGTGAAGAATGATTACAGCTCATGAAGAAGGAATGCTTAATAAATTTAGCAGGTGTATTAGTATCATTTCGAACTCCTTTTACCCATCAAAATTTACTTCACATTTAACACACTAGCACAGTGGTTCTCAAACTTATTCAAATAAAGTTAAACTTTTCTTTTAACCAGGAGGGGTGTTAGTTTTAACCAATGATTATAATTATTGTTAAGATATTGTACAACCCCCACCACTTACAGCAGTTCTTCACAACCTTTTTTGCCCCACCGGAACACACAAAAAGGTTTCATATCACCACCTCCCATATTCCCAAATAGAAAAAGCATTAAAAAAGTATTGGGTATTTCAAATTTGAGGCATGCTAAGGTCTCAGTAAAGTGTAGTGACCATGAAAAAGTGTCCCATCTAGCATTAATTACATGCCCCCCCCCCCCAACACATTGCCAAACCCTTATCATAATAATAGTAAATAAGGTTTGTTTACATTTTTCATTTCTACTCAACTCATACTGTAATATCTACTTCTTAGCCCTATTATTAGCTTTCTTCACGTTCCAGTTGTATAAAATTGTTCCAGTAGTATAAAATTCGTAAATGGTTATAAAAAGTAGAATGCATTATTTATATGTTTTAACTTAACCCACGAACTGTGGTCGGCCAAAAAAATCAGCCGATAAAAACACAGTCTGATAGCAACTTCCCATCCAATATTTAACCGGAATTATAGCCACTTCCTTTTATTAATAATTAAATCATCTTCCAGTTCAAGCTGTTTCGTGGTAACGTGAAAATAAATACTTTTTAATCAGAGTTTTATATCGCTGTTTTTTTTAAAAGCTAAAATGGATGACGTTATGGCTGGGCCTACAGTGCAAGAACTAATAGAAATATGTTTGAAAGCTTTTTTTGAGAGGTTTTAAGTGATACCGATGTTGATTTTAACATTCCTCATGACGATATCAGTTGAGATTATTCTTTTCGTGAATTTTTTACTAGTCTTAGTGATACTGAAGTAGTCCTACTGAGGCTACTGTTAGACTTTGAGCCAGGTCTGGAGGTTGGGCAAGGACTGGCCAGTTTCTTATATAAATGACCTAAAATTACTAAAATTGCTTCCAGATGTTTAATTGCAATCAAAACCTTAGCAAACTATACATTTTCTGAAAGATAAATTTATTTGCTACAACACTTAGATTTGTGTTTTAAGTGTATCTATAAAAATTAATGATGTTATGACCACTTTATAGCAAGACATTTTGTCGATTTTTTTCTGCTTGAGCACTCCAAGGTTAAGGACAAATGAGAAATTTTTTTTTTAACGGGGTGGGCAATACGGCCAACTTTATCCCCACCCATTTACCTTTCTAAAAATATATACCGTATTTATTGGCGTATAACACACACTTTTTCTCCCTGAAAATAGGGGGCAAATGATGTGTGAGTGTTATACGCCAATATAATGTTTAGTTTTTTCCTGAACTTCTTAAATTGAGGTGCGTGTTATAAGCCAATAAATACGGTACTTATTGGTGTCTTGTATCAATATTTCTATGTCATTTAATGCAATTTCAAATGGCACCCAAAATGCTATGAAAAGCTCCACAACACAGAATAATGCATGCCTCAGTTCGTGGGTGAAACTAATTTATATTTATAAAATTATTGTTATATTATTATTTTTCAGTTAGCCCATTGTCAAATGTAAACAATGCTGTATCCATGGCTATTATTTTGTAGACAATCAGCTGAGTTCCCTAAAGTTGAAGTAAAAGTAATTGAGGCAGATTGTTTTCTATTTTGTGTTTGAGCTAAATTAAATTTAAATATATTTTGACAGCATCTATGATGGGCAGATGTCGATGAGTACGATTATGATGACAATGACTGTGGGGCTCAAATTAGATTTGTGCATTTAGACCTGACATAAAAAGCATACTGCTTACTGATGAATCTTTAAACAAGAGAGATATAAGGAGATTTAAAAAGCAAATAGACTTTTTCAAACTCTAATTTACTGCAAATTGGGTTGCATATATTTGTTAGTACGCAATGTGCAGGACAATGAACCAAAGAAACTTTCTGTTTTATAAAATTGGTATAACATCATTGAAGAGTTTTATCAACTAAGAGGATTTATTATGAATACAGTACTTATTCAAGTACTTTTGACAAGACTGTGGTCCAGGAAATCCTTATATGATGAAATATGACTAAGGACAGATTCAAGGCCATGCTGAGTTTCCAAAAAGCTTCTGATACTGAAAATAAAGGAGATAAGCTGTGCAAAATTGGGAGACTCTTATGTACGGTATCTCAATGAAAAATAAAAAGAACAGTATCAGCATCATCTAGTGTTGGCAGCATGCTAGAAACACTAGGCTGGTCACCATTGGAGAAACGACGACAACAATCCAGGGTCTCCATGATGTACAAGATAAATAATGGGCTGGTCCACTGTTCCAGTATTAAACAGAAACTCGTCCCTCTCCCCCATAGACAGCGATGAGGCCATGACAGGCAATTCAGGCTCATACCAGCAAGAAGCCAGTATAGGAGCTGCTCATTCCTGCCCAAGACAATCAGGGACTGGAACAATCTTTCAAAAGGAACGGTTGAGGCGACAACACTAGACACATTTGTGTCTATTGCCTCAAGCCTTCAAACCCCTAGTGCATGATTTCCTCATCAACACCAGTAACAGAAACATTCCAAATCCCATCTACATGCATAGGAGCCAAAATGATCAATAAATTGATCGTGGGCCCTTAAGTTATAGAAGAAGAAGATAAAAATGTAGCAATTAGTGAACACTTTAGGAGACATAGGACATTATGACATTTATGCTGCGTTCTCTCCCCTGTACTGTATACAGTATATACCAATGATATTCAAAGCTCTAGCGACACCGTTCCAATCTTAAAATTTGCTGATGATGCCACCATCATTGGCTTAATATCCGAAGGAGAAGGCTTACAAGCTTTATCAATTGGTGCGATGAAAAGTTTCTCCAGCTCAAAAACAAAGGAAAGGTTGTTGATTTCAGATTAAAGATCTTAACTTAAAAAATCAAAGTGTAGAGAAAGTAGATGCATATAAGTACTTAGGTGTCACCATTAATTATAAGCTAACATGGCATGAGGACGGCCAAATGCTGTAAAAGAAATTCAACCAAAGACTGTTCTACCTCAAAAAACTGTACAATTTCGGTGTAAACAAACAAGTCGTTAACTTATTCTACAGTGCAACAATTTGAAGCTTACTCAATTTCAGTATTACCTGCTAGTGTGGGAATTCAACGCCTGTTTTTGAACACTGCATAAACTAACTAGTCAAGAAAGCTAGGAAAATAACACAAACTAAACATCCTTCACTGGAAGAACTATTTGAAGAAAGATGTTATTGTAAAATTAAACACATTTTGGATGATACATCCCACCCTCTTCATCACAGATACTTAGGATTGGCCTGTTCGGTACAAATTCTTTCCATCAGGGCAAGGACTGAAAAATAAAAAAAAGTTCTTTTGTTCCCCAATCTGTACTAATTTACTAGCTTGCTCCCCCTGAAGTAACAAATTTTAATGAGAACTAATAAGTCCCTGATATGGCTAAGAAAACTCACTGCTAGTGAAAAAATGTATTTCCAATGGCTTGTGTTTAAATTGTTTTTTTATAGGTGCTGAAAATGTACAATGCAATCATCAAACATTTCCATTTGTTTGGATCAATAAAAGAATCTTAACTTATCTTTGACAATGTACCAGTTACTTTATTCTTAAAGTATGACATTTTTTACAACATGACAATAACAAACAAAATTTAAATTGCATTACCAAAACAAGGGTAAAAGGGTCAGAGTACATATATCAGATCCTTTGTGAAACATTTTTATGTTTTAATAAAGAAAGACATTGTTTTCAAGAATTGATATGCATCATCTGGATGACAGATTAGATAATCTGATCGATATCTCTGTGATGTAAAATAAAAAATTAACTTACTAAAATGTACCTTTTTTCTTAGCTTTTATCCTAATTTAATACTTACTAATAATTTTGTAAGTGATAATTACATTCATATGTTTGAAAATTATTTTTTTAAAATTATAATTTTGACTTTTTGTGGCATTATTTCCTTGATTGATACCTTGTCCACAAAGTGAGTCTATTCTTTTGAAAAATGAATATTTGTTGTATTATTGAATATATGGTAATAAAATATCAATTTTACTAATATAATTGGAAACAATCTTTTTTTCCCTTCTTTGTAAAGCTGTGATGTTATGTTTTTTAGACTCAAAAATGTTTTGTTGTGCCTAAAAATAATAATAAATCTATTTTGGAAAATATATTTTGAACAAACAGCTAATATCAATTAAAGAGCATGCAATTACCTTTAGCTAAAAAGTACACCTATGAAACACTTTGTTAGTTAGTTGTAAAATAAAACAATTGAAAAATCTGCCGTTTTTTTGAGAGTTAATAATTGCAGTAATAACAGTAAATTTTAGAACATGCTCAAAATGAATGATTATTCCCAAGGAGCTGTGTTGAATGCCATAATTTTTTGCTTTTTATTCACTTGCATTGGAACAAATGATTTATAACTAATTTTACAAGTTAGAAGAGAAAGGTGATTTTATGATGAATTATAATATTGTAGGCTAACATAATTAATCTATTCTACAACATCTCTTTGGTTAATGGAATTTTTTTCCAATGTGGGGCGAACAACCCATCTTATGTACACACCCCACATTATGCATACACATAACAAGGTGACACCCAACTTGGTGCAGTTTGAATATTATGGGAGACATATTAACTCAGAGATAGGCATGTATTTACACCTCAAGGGGCGGCGAGTTGAAAAGAACCTTTCATTTTTAACTCCTCCATTTGGAGGTAATCAAACCTTTTAGATGATTAGGTGGGGTAAGTTCTTGTGCATACTTATCTTCCATCGAGTGCCTCCCTGGGTGGCAGATAAGGGAAACCCACAGGATATGATGGCTACTAAGGAAATAAAATACCCGGGGTGGACCAAAATAGAATCTTCTTGGAAGTGGGGGATCCAAAAATAAGGGCACTACCTAAGAGAGCTTAAAGGAGCAGCGCCCAGATGCTTGAGGGCTAACAATGCAGCCATGTAAAAATATGTTACAAAATCCAAAACCATAAACAAGAACCAGGAATGATATTAATGGACATCATATTAGAACTGCGATTCTGAACTTAATAAGCCTGGTTAGAGCAGGAGCCTTAGCCAAACTTATAGAGTAACTAAAAAAAAAGAAAATTGTCTATTGCTGCATTACAAGAAATTAGATGGGAAAATTTCAGACATCCTCAGAACTTTTGTCAGGTAAATAGAAAAACAAGAGAGAGAGCAAGACAAGCAAACAAAATTAAAAATCGGGAGAGGTAGCAATTAGGTTAGGTAAAATGAAATGAGTAAATCTGAAAAAAGATGCATTGTTACGCTGCATCCCCTTTTCAGGTTTTCCCATACTTTGTTTCGATCCTTCCTTTTTAATAAAAAATAGTTTTAAAGGTTAGAAAATTTTAAAAAAATATAGTCCAGTGTTTACTAAGGCCTAAGGCTGGCTAGCCCCCCCCGTAAATTTTTTTTGGAAATACATGGGAGTGCTGTGAAAAAGTATTAAATGAAAATTTATTTAAGCTATACCGTGTTATATGTTTTACAAACGACCAGCACAAACAGTAAACTTCTTCGAATCACTACAGTCTAAACTTTAACATGTTTTTAGGTTTTCATTCTAAAATATAGCCTATACTATAATGAGGGAAGATAAAAATGATTTAATTATCACATTTTTTACAAAATAAAATAGCTTTTAATTAAGACATGGATTTGTTTATTCATGCATACAGCACAACAAGCAGCATTTATTAGGAATCCTATCAGCATTATAGATAAGGAACTGATCACAGAAAAGGTACTAGAAGGGCACAACAATTTAAAGGGATGCCAAATGGCTCATATGGTGGAGCCAATGAGGATTACAACTACCCCAAGAACTGTACCCTTTAGTCAACCAACCAACTATGAAACAAAAAGTGTGATCCTTACCATGAAAAATAATAAAGCCCCAGGAACCGACCTTATCACTGTAAAACTAAGTGAAAACATACTGCATAGACAAATATAGAGCTTCATATCAAGATTTTGACAGGAAGAAGAAATGCCAAATAAAAAGGGGTACTGCACTCAATTCACATAAGAGGATCTAAACTGGAATGCTCAAATTACAGAGGAATCTTCCTAATTAATGTAACCTACAAAATCATCAACAAATTAATAGCAAGAAAAATGAAAAGGTTTACTGAAAATATTCTAGGTAACTATCAATTTGAATTCAGACAGAATTAGACCCACCACAGATCATATCCTGACCACCAGATGTCTCCAGAAGAAATGCTAAGAATACAACATCCCCATACACCGACAATATGTGGACTACGCAACAGCTTAGACAGGACATATCTGTATGATGCACTATAGAAACTTGGAGTTTCTAACAAAGTTATGTGCTTTGGGGAGGGCATAAAGAGCTAATGTACTAGCTTGACAGCCGGCTGATGCAATTTCCTAATGAACATTTTCAGTACCCATACCATCCATAGTTATTGCAATTTTAAGGTGCAGGCTGCTTTGGACAAGAAACCTTGAGAGGATATTAGATTGTAGAGCAGCAAAAGTGATCTACAGACAGAAGCCTAGGGGTTAACGGCTCATCCGTCGACCAAGACTGATATAGATTGAGTTGTAAAGGACTAAAATCACCTGGAAGATGTAAAGTCATGGATCAGCTTAAAAGGGAGGATGTTGTAGAGCAGACAAGCATATCAGGCCTCTATGAAGGGCTGTAGCACCTCTGATGATGATGATGTCTGAATGGAAGGATGTGGTGAAACAGGCCAGGGCCCTACTAATGATCAGCATTTAACAAATTGATCTGTTTAACTATCGCTCTTTCTCCCATTTAGCGGCATACTTATTATTATAATTATTTAATTTGAATTTCTGGATGTTGTTTAAGAATGATCAACACATTATTAAGTCTAGACATGGCTATCAATCAAATTTCAGCATGTACTGTAGATACCTATTCAAAGGCCTATTTACAAAAAAAAATTTTCAATGGTATAAGTGGGTAGGTACGCCAATACCGGACGTGGCGGGCAAAAAAAAAAAGAAAAAGCCGGCTTTGCATGGTACATTTCTGTGACAAGCAGTAAAGGGCGGGTTTCCGTATATGTTGGGCTTTGTCGTTCCGATGCGTCATTTTCTAAAAATAAATAAGTTTCAGTCTTAAACTCTATTGGCTGAAGAATTCCGGTCACAGTGGTATAAATGCTGTGTCATTCTGACCTGTCTCAGACGAACAATTGGAGCGTGAACTGTCGCTAATTTTAAACTTGTGTTCATTTTTTTGCATGAAGGATGCGAGAATTAAAACTTTAAGACGAGCTAGCTTGATCGCAGTAACATTGAAAACATTTATTGTTGAAAGGTTGAAATAAAACATTTCATAATCACTGAAACATCTGATTAAACAAATATTTTTTATTCTAATTATGATTAAACAATATACATATACAAAAAATAATAATTTGTTTAAAATTAATTGTTTGTACAATTATTCTTTGTAAATAAGAAATTGATAAATTTGCCAATAATATTAATAAGAATTCCTTTTTTTAACTAAGACAACTAGTTATAAGGATGTGTTAATAGACCTCTATTAATACTAGAATTAAATTAATGAAATAAATAAATTTTAATACTAGGTACCTTTCTTTAATTTGCCTAGGTACCTTTCTTTAATTTGCGTAATTGCAAACAGTATTTTTTTTTCAGTCCACTCTATAATTTGTTAATGTTACCCATCCCCATTTATCTTCCACTCAGTCCACTGCTCTTTATTAACCTTTTTGAAGACCTAACCTCGATTGTCATTATCTATATTGCTGAAAGTTTCATTGCATTAGGCTCATTAGCATTATTAGTTTAAACGTTATCTATCTTAATGTAAAAAGGTCTCAGCCGCTGTCACTTTTCATGAAATATTTTTTCTAATGTATAGGCCTACATTTTTCTGATCTGCATTACATTTATTTTAAATTTACCTTACTTTTAGATGGACACTATCTGTTTATATTGAAAGTTTTATAGCAATAGCTTTAATGGTTTAGTAATTATGTCATTTTTTGAACAAATAAATTTTTCGATAATTATCGTTATCCACGCCATATGCTCATAAAGTCATATTTAATTAAATATAATAAGTTAATTGACAATTTATTCTGTTAAACATTGTATTGTAAATGTCTCCTCCAAATTTGAGAGCTCTAACTTTAATAGCCAAAAAGATACAAGCCAAATGCCAAATAGTACAAAATAGTAATAATGCCATCACAGTTTTAAAAATTAAATACAAAGCCGAATAGTGGGGAAAAATAAATCACTAAAAAATTCATAACTTTTCTCCTATAAGTGATAGAAAGATTATCTTGGTGTCATTGGAAAGCTTAAAACCAGCTCTTTCCTATGATATGCTCTGTGTCTGTGTCAGAAGCATTTGAAAATTTGAGTTGGAGTACCTAAAGTGGGCTTTTGAGTCGGTCACAGGAGGTTTTCACCAGGTATATTGATTCTATTATAGAAAACAATAAGATTCTGTATGTGTGTGCGCAAATGACTGATTTTGTTCAGTGAAGTTACGGTATATATATATGTAGAAAAGTGAAGTGAATCGCTGTTATACATAACACTGAATGTTTAATAGTTTTTAAGTCTTTTTAATAAGCAATTATAATTTTTAAGGTTTCGATGAAAACCTTTAAAATAATTTCCCAGCCAAAACTGAAAGAGTCGACTAATAAGCAGATTACACACTTTTCAGGGTTTTCCTGGCAAAAACTAAGATTGTGGTCGGCTTATGATCCATTGGGAATAAATTTCCAAGATCCCAATCATGGCAAGTTACCTCAAGATTAATACCCAGTGTGATAAATCTAGCATCAAGTTAAAATGTAAAAAAAAAAAACAAAAAAAAAACAATTTTTTTTAAATGAGTGGCATAGGTAATAAAAAATAAATAGAATAAAAAGGACTGTATTTACCTGCAGTAAAATGTTGACCAGTCATTGTCCTGGCATATCATGATTCCTCCTGCACATTCATCATAAGAGCAGCTGTGAATTCTGGCAGTGATGGGGGTCTTCAAGTGAGCTCTGTGAAAACAACTTTAACCTGGAAGTGAAATAAAGTGTTAAAGTAAATGATTTTTATGTCTTCAAAGCCATTCTAGACGATATTGTTCAATTTTGGCCACTACTTCAACTTTTGAATTAAAAGTTTTTTAGGCTAATCAGATTGATCAGCCCTTGACGGCATTTGCGTGTTTATTAAAGTTTCAGTGAATTAGGGTTCAGGTTAGGTTTAGGGACACATTTAGGACATAAGTTCCTGGGTCACGATAACCAAGATGGTGGCCACGGGCTGATCTCTCTGAATTTACCGCTTTTTATTCAAAAGAACATTTGTTTTATGGGAAGTGTGAATAATAATAATTTTTGCTGTGAATTAAAATTGAAGTAACCACTTCTGATACCGGGTATGAAAAGCCGCAGCCAAAGTAGGCATTTGATGAAAATTTCAAAACTACATTTTTTAAAATATAAAAATGCTACAGCTGTATAGAGCCTGGGGAATAGATTACAAAAAACACCAAGATTAACTTTCTAGCTCAAGTGGTTCAAAAGTTATGAACTTTTTAGTAGGGACCTCAAAGGCACTTTTTTTACCATGGCGTCTATGGCCATGGGATTTTCCTCAACGGTAAATGTTGAGAGTGGTACCCGGGGTTTCCCAAGCATGGCCACCATCTTTGTTGACATGATCCGTGAGAAGGTCACGGATCATGTCAACCAAGATGGCGGCCGACCCAAAAAAAAAAAGTAGTGCAAAGACACGTATTGTAGAAAAAGGGAACGGTTGGGGAGAATGCGTTCTATCAAAAAACTTACCGAAAGATCGAAAATAAGCAATATTACAAGAAAATTTAATTTTCAAGTTAGGAAAACACACAAATATATAGTAATCTGTGAAAAATATTTTAAAGAAAATGTAAAATTTAAAGAAATGGAAAAAAAAAAATTTTTCGGAAAAAAATAAAAAATCAACCAAAAATTTGGTTTTGTAATGTTAAAAAAATTGTAAAAAACTATTAAATTTTGAAATTTAAGAAAAATGATTTTTTAAAAAATATGTAAAAAACGAGTAAAATTTGATTTTTTTTGTTGAAATTTTTAAAAAAGTAGCAAAAATTTGAAATCCCTAACCTGGATCCTAAACCTAACCCTATCCCTAAACCTAACCCTATCCCTGAACCTAACCCTAAACCTAACCCTAAACCTAACCCTAAACCTAACCCTAACCCTAAACCTAACCCTAAACCTAACCCTAAACCTAACCTGGATCCTAAACCTAACCCTATCCCTAAACCTAACCCTGAACCTAACCCTAAACCTAACCCTAAACCTGACCGTAAACCTAACCCTAAACCTAACCCTAAACCTAACAATAAACCCTAAACCCTAACCTTAACCCTAAAATTCAGAAATGCATGGTAATGGACGATTTTAAAAAGCAACAAAAAAAAAAAATGAAATTTTCAAATGATAATTCGTTATTTTACTCACTCTTTACGAAGCAAGATCTCGTAAATGGGGCGGATACACAATTTATGACATTTAAAAATTCCCTCATTTGATCTTTATTGCCACATATATTCATATAGGGTATGAGTCGAACTGCTCCTCCCCATGACAATTTTGGATATTTTGAACTTACCGCCGGACACCGGAGCACAATAAGACGACAGTGACGTAATATTTAATCACACCTTTCTAGATCCGCATGATTTTCAAGTACCATATACGAAAATTAATTTCTCTATTTTTCATCAATATTTCTAACATTCTGACAATTCCACACTCTCTGCATGAATTCCAAAAACATAAAATTTCAGTTTTAAAACCACAAAATTTAACTTTTCTTTGAATCTTCGTTAATTATTCACACGAAATCTTGTTCCAACCGGTTATTAAAATATTCCTTCGCCGCCACCACTTCCGACACTTCATCCAATAAAATTAACAACAATATCAACAAAGGGGAATGACTCCTGCCTTTCCTTGCACATCAACCGGTTATTAAAATATTCCTTCGCCGCCACCACTTCCGACACTTCATCCAATAAAATTAACAACAATATCAACAAAGGGGAATGACTCCTGCCTTTCCTTGCACACATTTTAAATAAATATGCAAATGACGTCATGGGTAATAATAACAATATTAGCCTCCTCAACATTTCGTGACACTCAATTTGCTTTTTTTTGAACGCCTATAACTTTATTGTAAAATGAGACTAAAATATATTTACAGGGAACAGAGTTAAATAAGAGTACTTCTAAATAAAACCACAAAATATAAGTTAGTCTTTGTTAATTTCCGCAAGATTTTTTTTTTTTTTTAATATTTAAAAATGTATATTATAAAATATCTTGATTGATGTCATCATGTTAATGATTATAGAAGTATATTTAAAATAGAATTAAAAAATACAATGAAATTATAAAAATAAACGTATTCTTACTTTCTTTGAGCTGTATGTCACGTTATTTTTGGTGTTTATTGAGCTCTACACAAAACTCCTGAGATTGTGGCACACTTCACGATTGATAAAAATGGCTGTCTGTAAGATGGCAAACCAACAGGAAGTATCCGTCATAACAGTCACGTGACGAATCAATTAGATATATATATTATATACCCACGTGACCAGCCGGGTCCGAATCGCCATTTGATATTATAGGTACCCGCCCACTCCGTTATAAATATTTTTCAGCCCTATGTCCCCTAGAAAATAATTTTTCTCCTGCTTGTAATCATAGAAGTCTAAACATGCAAGAAAAAAAAAAAAAAAAAACGAATTTTGAGAATTCCAGTTTTGCTTATCTTAAAATTAAAATGTATACTACCTGACTCTACTACTTAAAAAAAAAAAAGAAAGGTTTCAATGACATGACATTGTTTCATTTTTAACGTAATCCGACATCTTGAAGTTATTGCAGCTTGCGAATATCAATGGACAAAAAATTGTGTCAAATTTTTTTTTACGGACTTTCCGTCAGAGGCGTAGCGAGGGGGCAGGGGGGGGACAGATGTCCCGGGCGCCAGCTAGTTAGGGGCGCAAAAATGTGCTTTGATATTATTTTATTGATGAAAATAATGGGTTCGAGAGTTGATGAAAAGAAAAAGGGGCGCTTTAAATTGGATCTAGTCCCCGAGCGCGAATCTTGTCCCCGTGTGCCAAACACCCTCGCTACGCCTCTGCTTTCCGTTAATTATCTGACGGTTACTAACCTTGTTTTGGAATAATCTAGAGTCATCTTAGAATTTATGTAAAATAATTCGTAAATGCAAACTGTTAAATTGCGAAAAAGAAGAAAAAAATCATTATAAAAATAATTTAAAAATAAAATCCGAAATTATAAATATAAGGGAAATCATTCTGAATTTTATTTATACTGATTTCTCCCTCTGAAGAGTCAAATAAATGTCAAAGTTTTCAATAACAAAAATTTAGGCTAAATCATAACAGTCTACTTTTCATAGATACGGTAGCAATAAAAATATTTTGTATTATTAATTTAAGCGCATGGCTGATATCTGGAACGGAATTTCTGGTGCACTCAATAGTGTTATTAAAAGTTTGCCGACTATTCTTCCTCGAAAGACGGATGTTGAGAAAGTGATAATTCACCAGGTGCAAATGATTGGTCTACCACCTTCCACAAGACTTTTTGTCCGCTTTGCTGGAATTTCCGGAGCTATTGCGGTAGCACTGGGTGCTTACGGCTCTCATGTTTTTAGGCATAAAGATGTTGATCCCAAGCTTAAAGATACATTTGAGATTGCCAGCAAGTACCATTTCATCCACACATTAGCGCTGCTAGCCGTCCCTTTTGCCAGGAAGCCTGTTCTGAGTGGGACGCTGATGACCACAGGGATAGTCCTGTTCTGCGGGAGCTGCTACTATCACGCCATCACCAACAACATGGCCATTCGGAAAGTGACACCCTATGGCGGCTTTCTCCTGATCTTCGCATGGTGGGGGGGGGGGGGGGGCCGGGGGGGGGGGGGGGGGGGGGGGGGGGTGTTGGGGTGGCCGCAGGGAGTCCCAACACCCCCAACCTCTGATGCCAAAAACGGTTACGAAAATTGACTGAAAGACATGCTTTCTTGAAGGAAAACAAAGTAAAATACAGCTGTAACTTTTAAGAACAGGCAAGCATTCACAAATGACTTGTGACTTGGGTCAAATAGTCTTAGTAATAAATTAATATTGTCAGTGTCAGATTCACAACTACAATGTAACATGTAATTTACAGACGGTAAAGAATACACTGCATCATTTTTATTCAACCCTCTTGAAACTGCTGGGCCAATCTATCAGCTCAGACTCAGAGTGTTATGGCGAAAAGACTAAAGGCTGATCTATGTGCCCAATACTAAAAAAGCCTCACATTTCCTGTTCATCTCACCATTTTAATGGCTGATTCCATTGATATTTTATTGTGGTCTGTCATTTAAATCAATTTTTCTTACCTAGTTTCCCCTATAAATGCTTTAAAAATATGTGAGTTTGAAATATTCAAAAAGGCTTGAGCAGCCCTAGGGGAAAATTTCTTCAGTTTTTCACATTAAATCTTGTTCAAATATTAGTAAGTTCTTTTTTAGGCATCAACAATCATACAATTTAACAAAATTTACTAGTAAGACGATTTTATTGTAAAAAAAAAAGAATTGCTTGCATATATTTTGCAAATCAGGATATCTCATTTGCATAAATGTTGAGATTTCGTTTTGATTCAAACGATCACGTTAGTTTATTCAATGCTCTACAAGAAGATATATACCATATTTTCCGGCGTATAAAACAGCTGGGCGTATAAGACAACCCCCTACTTTTCCTCATCCTATAAGACTACCCCTCTTCTAACGCACTCCAAATAAAATTTAAAAACATCAGAACAGTCTTTATAAACATAAGGCTGTTAGTCATCAAACATGTAAACATAAAACAGTGCAAGTAGATTAAACTTTTCCAAATTCACTCTAAAGCTGAAAGGAAGGATAAGACAATAAACCCATGGAAGCTGCCATGCTGATTATTTTCTAAGCTGTCAACCAATCTGGAACTAGAGGGTGCCTGTCCCTGAAGTTTCAGCACACCGTATACTAGCTAATAACTCAACCCCTGATGTATAAGATGAACCTTGGCGTATAAGACGACCCCTGACTTTTGAAAAGATTTTCATAGGTTAAAAAGTCGTCTTATATGCCTGAAAATATAGTAGTTTTAAATTTTTAAAGTAATTACTTTAATTTTTATTATTTTTTTTTGCAAAGTAAGTGCAGGGCTTGTGAAAATGGCTCCATCTCAAGACGGTTAAAAATTCAGATTTTGTCAGGCCATAAACTGAATCTTTTTTTCAAATTTAGTCGAGACTAAAATGGAACATTGTATCACTGCTCTGAACATATCCGTTATTTACTTTAGTTTGAGAAGAAGGGAACTCAAATCTTGTCAACTCTATGGTAATAATCCTTGCTATGGACATCAGATCTGTTTTTCTGAAATCATACCAATACACTTTTCAAACATACACATAGTCATCAGTTCAACTGTTTGATTTGATGCATGCATATTTACAAATTGACTTAATTCTAACTTTGTTTTTGTTTTTCTCTTATCAGTTTTTAGGCATAAAGATGTTGATCCCAAGCTTAAAGATGTAAGTTTTTCTGTTTAATTCTCTACCAAATGCAAATTATTTAATAGCATTTAGTCTAATAGGACCCAGGTCCGAATAGCGGCGTTGCATGTCTGTTTCCATTTTGACTAATGCTATTCAGATGTAATTTGTGTTCGTTTATTTTCGTTAAACTGAAGAATTAAGTTTACAAACATATAGTCCATTCAATTATATTTTATTCCATACCACATTTTATCTTACAAGCCCAACAATAATATTTTAAACATTTTTAATCTCAACCTCTCACTTCTGGTAGCCGGGTCTGAATAGCCACTTCGTTATATATTTCTTCCTCTGCTAAAGAAGATACAAAAAAAAATCATTAGAAGAATGGCTTTATTTTCATCTGTTTGAGTACATTGTATAATTGATGCAGTAATGTATACAATGCAAATTTTTAAATTTAATGAGATTTTTTAGATTTTTGCTTTGTATATGTAAACTCTTATGAAACCCAAACAGTGAAGTCATTAGTGAAAATGTATTTTATAAAAAAAACGCTATAAATTTTTCTTGCCTAAATTTAAACGATTTCTTCTACAGACATTTGAGATTGCCAGCAAGTACCATTTCATCCACACATTAGCGCTGCTAGCCGTCCCTTTTGCCAGGAAGCCTGTTCTGGTAAGTAACCTAATCCTTAATTTTGCAATGTCTGCTGTCGTCCCGTGCTTGTGGTTGTTTTAGTATTCCACACTTTCAATAAAAAACTTTAATACATTAAAGGATACAAAGCCAAAATGAAACATACAGCAATCATTATTCACAAAACTTTCATTTTCTTAACCATTTTTTAAATGCTAATATGGACCCCTAATTAAATTTATTTCTGTTACTTATTCACCTACCATTATTCTCGTACACTTATTCGCCTACCCTTATTCACTTACACTTATTCACTTACGCTTATTCACTTGCACTTACAAGATGAAATTTCACTATTAGTTTTCATTTATTTTTTGACTGGCTAAAAGTTTCAGTTCTTTCTTTTGTCTTTAGTCAAATTTTTACCCAACTTCAATTGAAAATGAGATGAAATAAACGTTTTAAGTAAAATTTGATTATGTAAATAATATTAGTGTCTTGTGTACCATCTGATCCTAAATACAATCAGCATCATGTTAGTCATGAAAAAGTTCCTTTCTTATTTCATGAATCTTTTCTGAACCCTGTGAAGATAAGGATTGTAGTCTTAGTTAATCTGATTTCTTGAAATGCTGATCCATATTTGCTGTCTCTTCATGTCCAGAGTGGGACGCTGATGACCACAGGGATAGTCCTGTTCTGCGGGAGCTGCTACTATCACGCCATCACCAACAACATGGCCATTCGGAAAGTGACACCCTATGGCGGCTTTCTCCTGATCTTCGCATGGTGAGTGGGACGCTGATGACCACAGGGATAGTCCTGTTCTGCGGGAGCTGCTACTATCACGCCATCACCAACAACATGGCCATTCGGAAAGTGACACCCTATGGCGGCTTTCTCCTGATCTTCGCATGGGCCTCGCTGGCACTGTGATACTGACATATGAGGGAGGGGAAACGACGGGGAATGTATGTGTGTTGAATAGCCATTATGATTATGATGCTGCAGTATCAAACTTGTGCCTGTTTAGGTATTATGTTTCACACAACAAGCGTTCATTGTTATGGAGATGCCTCGCTCATAGCATAAGCAGAAAAAGTTTAAGTGAACTGGTTATGTGTTACATTTTGTTATGACTAAATTTCCTCATACATGATAAAGAATATTTTCATAAAATCAAATATTTGAGATTGGATCCAAAGCAGATACATAGAATAATTTAAATAATAAAATAAAGTAGCCATAATAATAAAATAGGAGCCAGAATGATCAATTCATTGATCGTGGGCCCTTAAAAATAAAGAAGAAGAAGAAGAAGTAGTGACATGTCAGTGTTCGGATCATGTCAGTGTCAGATCATGTCAGTGTCAGATCATGTCAGTGTCAGATCATGTCAGTGTCGGATCATGTCAGTGATCTAATTGATGCCATGCTAGTTTTTGTGCCACTGAAATGCTTTGCCTTCTGTTTGGTCTCATCTCATACGGATGCCTATTGATTTCTTTAATGTGAAATGTTTTTTATAATCGGAACTGTTGGAAGATTTAGTTATCCTTTTGTCTAACGTCTAAAACAAAGAGGTTATATTGAATAAATAGTTTTTTTTTTAAATCTTTATTTTTTGAAAAAAAAAAAAAGATTAAACTATTTGACCATCTTTAGATGGAGAGTTCTCACTGCATTGTTTTGGTTAATAAAAAACCATGTTGTAAATGTAAGGAATGAAATACCATCATGTTAATTATTTATTATATTTTTATATACCGGTAGTAAATAAATTTCCCCTTTGAGAAGAAAGTTAACATAAATATTTATTTATGTAATTAATGTCTTTTTATTGCATGAAGAAACAAAGAGGTGGGGTAGGGGGTAGTTATTTTATTATTTTCTAACAGAAAAGAGCTTGAATGTGTGTTGTTTTTTAAATCAGATGATAAAAAATGATTTATAATTACTTCTGGCAATTTGATTTGAAAATAAACTTGTTTCTGGTGATCACCAACTGGCTCTGTATTTTTCTGTATATTCTTTGAATAATGTTTGAAATGTTATAAATATTAAAATACAATCTAATGTTGTAGATATCTGTGGTACCCATACAAAATCTACTGCATGCCCTCACTGGCCCTCACCAAACTTACCTTCCCTGTCTAAAACTTGATTATTTATAATGGTAGCTTTTAAAAAAAATCTGCCGCACCTGAGGAATCTGCTGCCTAACCTGTTGACCCATATTTTCTGATATGTTAATGCCCAGTGCCACAGCCATCAAGGGCAAATGAATATATGTTCATGAACGAATGTGAATTTGAAGATTCCAGTAAGTTTGAATCTGTTGCATTTACAATATAGCCTATAATAGTGTAGATGTCCTTAACCTTGGATGCTAATAAATTCTTGGTACTGTGGACACTGTGGAATTTATAACACAACTAAGAAATATGAAACAGACTAAAAATCGATTATTTATCACATTGATTATTTATTGTATTTGATTCATCGGAGGTCCTCACATTGCTATCAAAAGATTCCTTTTGACAGAGGTCCTCACATTGCTATCAAAAGATTCTTTTTGACAAGCTGTCATCTTATTCGTCATAATAAAAGTCATGTGACTGGGATCAACCTGTCTGGCCACTTGCGGACACACAGTCATTCCAATTAGAAAACACAAGCACTTCAATTTGACAGTCAGCTCATAATTGTTGTTTACAATATCACAATGTATGAGGATGTGTACCATTTTTACATAAAATATTAACACTATGGTGGAGTTTCATGAATTTGTAGCTTTACAATTCAAGGCTATAGTATAAACTTCCTGACACATCAGTGTTGTAGTAGTGAGGCAGTTTGAAAAAAAAAACCGTGTAGCCTGCGAGATGTAGGTTGCGTGTCTCAAATTTAGTTAGTACAGTTTAAAAACAATTCATTCTTAATTTATACATTTTAAAAAAAAATGGAACCTTTTTTTTTAAAAATCTTGGATTTATGTTTGCTAAATACATAATTTTAATTAGAACAAATAGATTTATTATAAAACAATAATACATTGTGAAAAAACTTTTTAAAAGTGTTATTTAAATAAATTAAAGTGTTTTTTTATGGTCAAGAATATTCCCTGTGGTAGAAGGTGGGATGACAAATATAATTTTCTTTTATTTGAATTATGTCTTGTGAAATTGAGATTATTTTTATTTAAGATCAGTGGTACCCAAACTGATTTAAAAAACTGTGATCTGCCATGTGGACCTAGGATGCTGTGATCTGCCATGTGGGCCTGGAGCAGGGAGTTCATTTTGGGAGAATCAATCCTGTTAATTAAACAAGCTGTTCTGGTCTCAGCCGGTTCCACCCGAGAACTGGACAGCTTCAAGTCGAGAACTGGACAGCTTCAAGTCAAGAACTGGACAGCTTCAGTTTCTTTTGGCTTGTTTTTTAACCAACCGGGAAATAAAATTAAATGCTGTAGTGGCAAACTCATTATATTTTGACAACAAAGCCTACATCTTTTTTTTTTGGATAAGTTATTGGCGCCTCTTTGTGGATGTCTCAATTAAATTATCACAACCTTGTTCTGTATAATGTATTTCTTAAGTAATGATTGGCGTCATTAAAAATAAATTAACTTATTAAACTAATTTAACAGACGTCAACTTTTGATTTGCCATTAATTAGGAGACTAAAGATGTCATCTTTATCATGGTAAACAGAAATCATAATAAAAGAAATTTTTTCGAAGGAAAATTGTTTGACTTAGATTTGTTAAAATGTAAGATTTTTTTTAAATGGCAAAAATTGGAAAACAAAACAAGCAACAAAAGTAAATTTCATTTATATGTTTAAATATTCCTCATTTCTAACTCGCTCCTCCCATTAAATGGTTTTAAATAAATAACTAAATAAATATCCATTTACCAAATTTTATTTCAAATAAATTCAAACAAAAACTTCTGTTTGCAAAAGTTTTCCTTCAAAAAAATTTCTTTCATAGAAATAACAAATCACCATGGCATGTTTGCCGTCTGCTGCTGTAAACAAGTGTTCATGACACAGATATCAGATTATTCAGCATAAGCTACAACAATTTAAAGAGTATTTAACATAAAGTTTAGAATTAACCTTTTAACTATAGTAATACCACATAGTTGTAATGCCATCTAATGCTGTGATGCCATCTAATGTTGTAATACCATCTAATGCATCAATTTGATGAATTAAGTCCCAAGTTGATAATACATAAAACAGATCTAAACAAAATATAATAAGAATTTTTTTTTTCAATGTTAAAAACTCTTAAAAATCTGGCACACTATTCCATTTATTATTTTAGGCTAACTCTGTCATAAATCATTAGAAAGATGATAGTAAATTTTACGTAAACACCGGGAAATCATTGAATTTCAATTCGGAGAAAATCCTTTTGAAAAAAAAAAATCCTATAAATTTCTTTAAAAAAAAAATAAAAAATTAAAATTCATGCGTAAAATTATTCGCCCTTTAAATTCTTCAATTAATTAATTGATTGATTTTTTTTTAAAATTAATTAAAAAAATGGCAGCTTTTAAACAATAACAGCCACACGAGTTGTGTAAAAAAAAAAAAAAGTAAAAACGCTACGTTTAAATATAATAATAAATATCACAGCATTGTTAAATGTCGAAACAATAAATAGACAAGTGTATAAATCTATTATAAATATGCCATAAAATGTTTGATGTTGACATTGACTTCAGAATCAGTGTAGAAATGACCGGTTGACCAGTTGAATCTCATTGTTTGACACTTGACACTTGGTAATACTGCTAGTTTTCGAAATTTCTAATAAATTTGAAAATTCCGGTACGCCTGCTTAATGTGACGTTACATTCTACCAGAACATTCTTATTAAGACTTTATGAACTTAAAGCAGTTTAGTAGCTGGGCGAAGTACCACCTATGGCGGGCCAATATTTATGCCTTCGCCCAGGGACGAAAAAAAATCACTGTTGGATGTAACGGCCACCCTTGATATAAAGAAAAAAAACAGCGCCCGGGGCGAACCAACTCCCCTTCCTACGTCACTGGGCACTTGCTAAACATGTATCACCTTTACAGATTGAAAAAAAAAAATTAAATACAGGAATCCTCTGGCACAAGGGACGTGATCAAGGAATTGGATTTAAATGCAGGGTTTCTCTCCCTTAGACCACAACCGATCTTGCCAACCCGTTTTCAAAACATGCCCGTCCACGAACTTACAAAAAAATTCTTTTCCGTGACTATAATTAAATACGCGGTACTCAACCTCCCCCCCCCCCGGGTCAACACAATCTCAAACTCCCTTCCTTTGGTCTCCCTTCTTTCATAAGGAATTGCTTTTAGTTTAACCAACATACAAACCAAAAATAAATGTAAAAAAAGTTAACAAGTAACATTCTAAAGAATTGAAATGATTTGAGCGACAAATTTTCCCATGCCTAGGGTTACGGTTAGGGTTAGGTGTGCCTCTTATTCTTATTGAGAATTTCACTAATTTTTTCTGGTCCGATCACTTTGCCACCCCACCCTCTTGACAACTCCCATTGCTACGGACCGACTCGCACCCCCTTCCCCACAAAATATACCTGAGATTGACATCATAGTAACGATATATTGTGCCACTAAATCTCCAGCGATTCATCTATGAAGGTGAAGACTCGGCAGCACCCTAACAGCCAAACAACGGGTAGATTCGTGAAGAGGAAGTCTGTCTGGCTCTTTGCTGACATGCGAAGGAACACGACCGTCTGACACCTGATTAAAATACACAGAGACTGCCACACCCTCACTCACACACACTCACCCGTTAACTTAAAAATAAAACGACAAAAAAAATAATTTGAAAAAAAAAATATTAAAAAAAAACACCTCTCCTTTGTAGAGAAGCAGAGAGAATTTAATGTTTGGAATTAGGCCAAATCCACTTCAGTGCAAATCACTTAATTTTGTTAGAGCAAAAATCCCCCATTATAACCCACCCAAACAAACGCATCTGTTATGAAACTACAAGAAAGTTGGTGAAAAGACGTTTTAAAAAGAAACAGTTTTAAAATCTTCATAGAAATAAATATATATTGTTAATTGAAGCAGTTAATTAGAGGCAGCCGTAAACAGAATACATTTCAGCTTTGCACGCCTCAGTATAATGAGGTAATATGAATCTAATCAAGTATTTTCATTTCGAAGATTTAAAAAATGAAAAAAAAATAAAAACAACAGATTTTTTAATAAGGTAAATCCTTTCTTGCTGATCAATAATTTGAAGGCTTGGATTTGGTCCAATAACAACGGTTCCAGTACATAATCATTAATAGGGGCCTTTACCCAACTAATCAGTGTTTACTCTTTACGTTGTGCGCTTGGCTTAAAAGGAATCATTCAATCCGTTCTTGTTTCAAGTTAAGGTTAGATCAATGTTTGATTTACCGGTAATAATACGGTAATGATAGAAGTAATTAGCCTCGTAGCTTTGCAACACCCCCCGGTATTCTGAGCCGGGCAAATTTTAACAAATAAAAAAAAAAAAAAGTATATTTTACAAGTCAGTATACTTTTAATCTGAATAATTTCTTTCCTTTTAATTCACGGTATCGTCATCTAATCTTTGTTTCATTTGACAAGCCATGGTGGCGACCAATGACGTCATCAAAACATGGCGGTGACCCATGACGTGAACGTGGACCAATTGTACTCCGCGAAAATGAAATATTTTTCTACATTGTCGTACTTCATATATTATAATCACAGGGAATTATCATTAAGCTTCTAAGCTATGCGATTAGTCTTGATTGGTACAAGAACCATAGAATTACATTAAATAGAACTTCCTTAAGGGAACCGAATGTTGTACATTTCTATGCATAAATGAACAACTCGAGGTAGAAATCTCAAAGCTGGCTGCACAAGATCTAAACAGGTGTAATTATTTTTACCTGATTTATAAATTAAATTGATAAAAGTGAGGCGGAGCTATGATGCTAAGAAAACCTTAAGATAAGACGTAAGGCGGAGCTACGATGCTAAGACAACCCTAAGATAACACGCTAAGCGGAGCTACGACAACCCTGAGATAGGTAGTAAGGCGGAGCTACGATGCTTATATAAACCTTAGCCTAAGATAAGACTTTAGGCGGACCTACGATGCTAAGACAACCCTAAGATAAGACGTTTGGCGGAGCTACGATTGCTGAGAGAATCTTAAGATAAGACGTTAGGCGACGCTACGATGCTGAGAGAATCCTAAGATAAGACGTAAGACGGAGCTACGATGCTGAGAGAATCCTAAGATAAGACGTTAGGCGGACCTACGATGCTGAGACAACCCTAAGATAAGACGTTAGGCGGAGCTACGATTGCTGAGAGAATCTTAAGATAAGACGTTAGGCGACGGTACGATGCTGAGAGAATCCTAAGATAAGACGTAAGGCGGAACTACGATGCTGAGAAAATCCTAAGATAAGACGTTAGGTGGAGCTACGATGCTGAGAGAATCCTAAGATAAGACGTTAGGCGGCGCTACGATGCTGAGAGAATCCTAAGATAAGACGTTTGGCGGAGCTACGATGCTGAGAAAATCCTAAGATAAGACGTTAGGCGGCGCTACGATGCTGAGACAACCCTAAGATAAGACGTCAGGCGGAGCTACAATCCTAAGATAAGACGTTGGCGGAGATACGATGCTGAGAGAATCCTAGGATAAGACGTTAGGAGGAGCTACGATGCTGAGAGAATCCTAGGATAAGACGTTAGGCGGAGCTACGATGCTGAGAAAATCCTAAGATAAGACGTTAGGCGGCGCTACGATGCTGAGACAACCCTAAGATAAGACGTCAGGCGGAGCTACAATCCTAAGATAAGACATTTGGCGGAGCTACGATGCTGAGAGAATCCTAGGATAAGACGTTAGGCGGAGCTACGATGCTGAGAGAATCCTAGGATAAGACGTCAGGCGGAGCTACAATCCTAAGAAAAAGGCAACCAAGGAAACACTTTGACCTATGAACTGAAATCGAGTTTTTAAACCAATAATTGAGTGTTCTGCTTTTCTTGCTTTTAATTCACAATTGCCGTTCAGTAGAATATCAAGGAACAAAAACTAAATAAAATATATTAAAATCATATATGTAATAAACAGCATGTGACGTCATCTATGCTACTCTAAAGCGGTGGAGATTCAGAAGCTAAGATCTTTTCTTGGAGTCGTTGCGCATATTACTTGCTGGCAGTAGGCAGACCACGTGTCATTAGGAGGAAGTAACCACTAAAGCGTGTCACAAAAGTGGGGATTTTGGAGATGGGAGCCGCCATTTTGTTTCTGTTGTGTATCTGACCATTGACCCCCCCTCCCTTCGTCCCTCCCTTCACTTTGTCTCACACAAGAATCGCTTGCAATTTTAAAAACTTAATTTACCCGGTACCCTCAATTTTTCTTAAAATTAAGTTAACCACTATTTTATTACGGTATCCCAAACATTATTTTGAAATATCGCCACATCTCCCTCAACTTATGTTTAGGGACTTCTTAATTTTCACAAGAATTTTGGCAGAAAAATATGAAAACAAAAGAAAAAAAAGAAACTGATATGAAACCTGGTACGAATTGGACAATCTCATGTGACTCAACCTTGGCCCCCAGTCATTTCCTACATGTCTGTGTCTGTCTTATGTTAGGAAAAAAAACAAACCCTCTGACATTGATGGAATAATCCTATCACCCGGAATACAAAAGTTTGATGTGGACAGAAAAATATACACAAAATGGAACGAATTGTTCCACCGTCTATGTTAAGAGTTACGGTAAAACCCGTTAACTGTGTAACAGTGTCTTTGAGAATTGTAGACTAAGAGACAGAGTTTACATTAGTCGTTTTGGTCCTGTACTTTCGCTTCTGTGCATATATACATATACATATATATATATATGGAAGTAAAAGTACTGGGTCAAGATAAATATATACATATATATGTAGTATTGCCATATAAGGGACACAACTAAATTCAAGGGGAGATCAAAAAAACATAACCGGTTTGAACCCCCTTCAAAGTCAACATTTAAAACATTTGCGGTGAGTTTGGGAGAAATCAGTCATACAAAATCTTAAATAATAATCTGCTTCAACAATTTGATTCGTCGATAATGGTTGTATTTGTTGTGTTCGAAGTCACGTTGGGCGTCAGGGGCGCCGGGCAGAAGGCGCTGCACCCCATCAAACCGTTCCTGAGCCCGGGCATGTTGCTGTTCCTCCGCGCCCGGTGCAGCAGCCTGTACCGGCAGCAGAGTAGCTTGATGAAGGTGATGCGGAAGATGTTATTGAAGATTGTGTATATGATGGGGTTGAGGGTCGAGGAGACGTAGCCCAGCCAGACGAACGCCGTGATCAGCGTGGGTTCAAACCTACAGCTCGTGCACAGCGCAGTGAGGATGTTCACCGTGAAAAAGGGCGCCCAGCAGACGACGAAGATCATGAAGACGACGCCGAGGACCTTGGACGCCTTCTGCTCTGTTCGAACGGAGTTGTCTCTCCTGACGCTCGCGTAGGCGGAAGACGATGGCGTCGGAATCTGACCTTGAGTCAGGGTCTGCTGACCCTCGCGTTTCATCAGCAAAATGTTGGCGGCCTTGACCGCGACGTGATGCTTCCGCACGAGTTCTCTTAAGCGTTTGGGTTCGCGGGTAGAGGAGGAAGGAGATGACGACGACGAAGAGGAAGTGCAGCAATTTCGGGAATCTGAGGTCACATCTGACGTCATTTCCTCTTGATGACCGTTACAGTAGGGGTAATCCGGTGGAGAACTCCGCAGAACGTAGTTCGGCCCGGTCCGACCGTTCTGCGTGGAGTAGCGGCCACGTCTGAGGATGTTGTTGTTGTTCGACGTCGCAGTGTTGAGGCTGCTGCTCTCCACGTTCCCCCCGGCGTTGTTGCTATTGTTGTTGTTGGCGCCAGCGGAGTTATTGTTGCTGCTGTTGCGCCCGCGGTGTAAGCTGTTGATGCTGTTGTTGCTCCCGACGTTGCTCCCGGGGCCGCCGCCCCCGCCACTGCCGGCCTGCTCAATCCGGGGACTCCCGTCCTGGTTCCCGTGGTGGTGGTGGTGGTACTGGTGACGGCTGTGATGATGGTAGTGATGGCACAGCGGTATCGTGTTATGCCGGTTGATCCCCAGCGGCCGATACCTCTGATGGATCGACGGACAGTTCATCCCGGCCGCGGAATCGTACTCGTTATTCCTGGTACCCGAATACGACGAGGCCACGCTGAGGACTTCCCGGCCGTAAAACTGACGCCGCGTCTGCCAGTTCCTCCGGCTGGTTGATCTCCGGATCATCGGCTGGCCCTCTCCGTCTTCCGCGCCCCTGCTCTGGCAGAGTCGGGCCTGGGTGTTTAACATTTTAACAGTCAGGGCGTACATCAGCACCATAATCGCCAGAGGAATGAAGAACGCGCAGATCGATCCGTAGATTATGAAATGCTCGTTATTTAACACACACGCTCCCTGAAATAGAACATTGTCTGCTTTCACGATACCGAGTACGGTAATCGGGCTCGTAATCGCTAAGGCTATGGTCCACACGAGGACGATCTTCAGCAGTACGATACGCTTGGATTTGTTTTTAGTCCACAACGGGTATCGAATACCGATATAGCGTTCTAGTGAAATGGTGCACATGTGTAGAATACTTGAGGTGCACATGAGTACGTCGGAGGTGACGAAGAAATCACAGAGTACGAACCCAAACAACCAGCGACCTGGGGAATAAAACGGAAAATTAATAATATTTTAAGAATCAAAGAAAAAAAATGTAATCGATTTCAATGTACGTGTTGAAAAGTATAAGTAATAGCTATTATTAACTATAATATATATAAGAATGAGCTAGAGTCACATAACGCCAAAAGCGAGATATGATTTAAGTACGTTCGGATTCCTAAAAACAATCATTGTTATTTTCTATTATTTTTACGGAAATCGAATAAATTTAAATGCGCAAAAAATATTTTAAATCCGCTTTTATTTTAGTAAGGATTTAAGTATTATTATTATAAATTACAAATACATTTAAAGTATCAACTAAGGAACTATTTTAAGCATTTTATATGTGTTTAAAAGTTATGAAAACATTTTAAAAAAAAATCATGATCAAAGAATTACACCGTATACACATTTATCGGGAAAACCCAAAATCAATCGTTTTTAATGCGTCTTTTAGTGCGTTGTTAATATTGGGTAATACAATTTTAAATTAATTGGTCTAAATAATCACTCTAATGACGTCATATATCGAATAGCTAATTTGTCCAAAACTCTTAGGTTTCTTTAAATTTTATAACCGCGAGTGACAAAACTGATACTGTATATTCCCTTCATAAGAGTAAAATTGATTAAATACAATTGATTGCTTTTTAAATAGTTAATAAAACAAACACACATTTCAGCTGTGTTTAGAGGGGGAAAAACGTAGTTTAAGAGCGTGACAAGGATTTGGGTAGGCCTATAATATATAGCAGATAAAGACGTCTCAAAACGTAATTATGTTAGAAACGTAAATATCATTACATTTTTAAAGTAATGAATTGTGATGAGTTTTTGCAATAGCAGTTATAAATTATCGCAAAGGATCTACCATTATTATTCCGATAACATCGGGCCATTTATTCTAGTAAATAATAATTTAACATTGTATTGCAATTGATATATATACACATAGTAAAAATAAAATATTGCTAAATATTTCCCCTTTATCTTTTTAATAAAAAATATAAAAATATATGACTACTTAAAAAAAGATCAGATATTATTTATTATGAACTTTTAAAATATTTTTTAATGTACCAGTTTTGAAAGATTTAAACTTAGATATTCATTAAAAATAAATAAGTGACCGAATGTTTGTGTGTTAGGTGTATAGACTGTGTGGATAGGTGTGTCAACTGTGTGGTTAGGTGTGTCGACTGTGTGGTTAGGACTGTTGTTAATATGATTACGTGTGCTGACTGTGTGGTTAGGTGTGTTGAGAAAAGTGGTTAGGTGTATCAACTGTGTTGCTAGGTGTGTCGACCTTGTGGTTAGATGTGTCGACCGTGTTGTTAGGTGTGTCAACCGTGTGGCTAGGTGTGTCGACCGTGTGGTTAGGTGTGTTGACCGTGTGGCTAGATGTGTCGACCGTGTGGCTAGGTGTGTCGACCGTGTGGTTACGTGTGTCTACACCATGACAAGACATACATACTGCTGGGCAACGCCAGGTATTAAATCAACACAACTCCAGTCGTGTAGATTACAACTCATCAACCTCGGTTGGTGGCAGACATTGAAAAGACTTCCGATAAACACCCCCCCCCCCCGCTAATCTGTGGCTAAAACACTTTGCTCTGAGGCTAGGAGACAGAAGAACCGTGTCCACCAGCTGACTCGAGAGGGGGGGGGGCTCTTCTGCTTGAGAAACTGTTGATTCTCCATAAAACATCGCCGCAATTTCCTTACTTTTTTAAATACATATATAATATTTATTTTCGTCCTATATATATACATTATAATCTCCCGATTATTTTGCACTTTTGCCCCTTGTGTTATCTCCGATTTTTACACAGCATCGTTATCTATGCTTTTAACACAACAAAACTTATTTGAGTTGTTTACTTCACATATTTGCGGATTGCATATGGAACAAAAATAAACATATAATTTCATACAGAATATCCCAACACAGTTATGAAAAAAATCTTAACAAAAAAAAAAAAAAGAAAAAAAAAGAGTAGCGATGAAATAAAAGTTTCAATATGCACAGTAAAAATCTCCACTGAAACCAGGGTCTTACGCCAGGGTTTAAAGGAAGACAAATACATTTTTTGTTCTCAATCTTGACACGTTGCTACCTTAAAGTTAAAGAAATACCTAATTTCTGTTTCCTTTAAAACTGCCAGCATTTTAGAATTATAGCAGGCATAGGTGAACTTTTAACGAAAGGATTCGATTACTTTGATTCAAAATAAACATACGTGGAAGAATTCATTAACTGTGCCTTAAAGATAAATAAAGTTGGACTTACATGTGTTCTCATTAGCGGCAGCATATGTTATTGTTGTAACATTTTGTTTTGTACAATATTTTCTCTGGTGCATTCTTAGATTTTTTTTTCTTCGTAAGTAAATTATAAAGTAAATCTGCCATGTTAGAATAATTTTTCTAGTTATTTGATTTATTACAATTTTTTTTTTTTTGGTCCGGGAGGAGGGGGTGTTTGGGTGCGGGCAATGTTTTGAATTTGAGAGAGGGTGTGTCGTAGAGAGGGTGTGTCGTAGAGAGGGTGTGTNAACGAAAACTACAAATGACATTTCGGTTGAAACGAAAACTACAAATGACATTTCGGTTGAAACGAAAACTACAAATGACATTTCGGTTGAAACGAAAACTACAAATGACATTTCGGTTGAAACGAAAACTACAAATGACATTTCGGTTGAAACGAAAACTACAAATGACATTTCGGTTGAAACGAAAACTACAAATGACATTTCGGTTGAAACGAAAACTACAAATGACATTTCGGTTGAAACGAAAACTACAAATGACATTTCGGTTGAAACGAAAACTACAAATGACATTTCGGTTGAAACGAAAACTACAAATGACATTTCGGTTGAAACGAAAACTACAAATGACATTTCGGTTGAAACTAAAACTACAAATGACATTTCGGTTGAAACTTAAACTACAAATGACATTTCGGTTGAAACTAAAAATATAAATACAACCACAAAATCTGAAGATTATATTACGCACATTTTTTCTGTTGATAGTCTAAGACAGCGGTTCTCTACCTGTGGGTCGCGACCCCTTTGTGGGGTCGAAAGACCATCGTAAAAACTCATATTTATGAAGTAGTAACGAAAATAATTTTATGGCTTTGGGGGTCACCACAACATGAGGAAATATATTAAAAGGTCACGCCATTAGGAAGGTTGAGAACCACTGGTCTAAGAGCTATTTACAGTTGCCGAAACTCATCTCTCGGCTTTGGACAACTACGAGTCAGAAATATAATTTGACCAGTTTAAAAAAAAAAAAACAATTTTAAAAAACTCCCATTTTGTCCAGATTAAAGCTTAAGATTTAATCAGCGTACATGTTTCACTAATATCTGGTGCCTGCCCAGCGTACATGTTTCACTAATATCTGGTGCCTGTCCAGCGTACATGTTTCATAATATCTTGTGCCTGTCCAGCGTACATGTTTTATTAATATCTGGTGCCTATCCAGCGTACATGTTTCACTAATATCTGGTGCCTATCCAGCGTACATGTTTCACTAATATCTGTTTTCTCACGTTGACAACAACTCATTTCTATTAATATTTTACGACTTTCTGTCGGGAATGAATTAGAAGGAAAAAATAATTTTCTACTTAGAGTGCACAAGTTAATGGAAAAATTATACCAGAGCTCCAGAACCATCAATTTTCGTTGCACCTGGGCGTATTCGATTCCGAAGGCAAAATATTTTTGGTAGTCGATTAGAAAAAACAACAAGTTAATGTTCTATTTCCCCCCAAAAAATTATCTTTCATTATCCTTGAACACTTTACAAACAGGTGGGCATTCTTAAAACTGACTTTTGATGCCACCAGCGGATGCAACTCTTGATTAAACACCTGCGACTCCACAGGCATGACGTCAACATTTCCACAAAAAAGTGTTGGTATCGAAACCCTTCAAGTTTATTTACGATGAAAACCAGATTTTGTTTGTCTCAATGAATCATCAGTTTGTGTTAGCAGTGAATTATACGTCACGAGAATAGACTCTCGAAACAGGGTGATACAATGGGATTATACGTCACGAGAATAGACTCTCGAAACAGGGTGATACAATGGGATTATACGTCACGAGAATAGACTCTCGAAACAGGGTGATACAATGGGATTACACGTCACGAGAATAGACTCTCGAAACAGGGTGATACAATGGGATTATACGTCACGAGAATAGACTCTCGAAACAGGGTGATACAATGGGATTATACGTCACGAGAATAGACTCTCGAAACAGGGTGATACAATGGGATTATACGTCACGAGAATAGACTCTCGAAACAGGGTGATACAATGGGATTACACGTCACGAGAATAGACTCTCGAAACAGGGTGATACAATGGGATTATACGTCACGAGAATAGACTCTCGAAACAGGGTGATACAATGGGATTATACGTCACGAGAATAGACTCTCGAAACAGGGTGATACAATGGGATTATACGTCACGAGAATAGACTCTCGAAACAGGGTGATACAATGGGATTATACGTCACGAGAATAGACTCTCGAAACAGGGTGATACAATGGGATTATACGTCACGAGAATAGACTCTCGAAACAGAGTGATACAATGGGATTATACGTCACGAGAATAGACTCTCGAAACAGGGTGATACAATGGGATTATACGTCATGAGAATAGACTCTCGAAACAGAGTGATACAATGGGATTATACGTCACGAGAATAGACTCTCGAAACAGAGTGATGCAATGGGATTATACGTCACGAGAATAGACTCTCGAAACAGGGGATAACGAATTTCAAAGAGAGTTCCAGGATGTTGGGTACAACTTTGTCTTATAATACTTTGCCCACTTGGAAATTGGGTTTATAACACTTGGCAAGTTAAAGAAAAAAACTTACTGAAATCTGAACGTGTTTGTATATAAAAGTATAGACAGTGGATATGGAAGTATAGACAGTGGATATGGAAGTATAGACAGTGGATATGGAAGTATAGACAGTGGATATGGAAGTATAGACAGTGGATATGGAAGTATAGACAGTGGATATGGAAGTATAGACAGTGGAAATGGAAGTATAGACAGTGGATATGGAAGTATAGACAGTGGATATGGAAGGATAGACAGTGGATATGGAAGTATATACAGTGGATATGGAAGTATAGACAGTGGATATGGAAGTATAGGCAGTTGATATGGAAGTAAAGGCAGTGGATATGGAAGTATGGACAGTGGATATGGAGATATGGGCAGTGGATATGGAAGTATAAGCAGTGGATATGGAAGGATAGACAGTGGATATGGAAGTATAGACAGTGGATATGGAAGTATAGACAGTGGATATGGAGGTATAAACAGTGGATATCGAAGTATAAGCAGTGGATATGGAAGGATAGACAGTGGATATGGAAGTATAGACAGTGGATATGGAAGTATGGGCACCTTAAAGACATTGTATATGCGAGCAATTGCATTATATTTGCACTGTATAATCACTGTATATGCAAGTATGGGAACTGTACATGCGAGTATAGACACTGTATAGACACTGTATGGGCACTGTATGTGCACTGTATGGGCACTGTATGGGCACCGTATTGGCACCGTATAGGCACTGTATGGACACTGTACAGGCACTGTATGAGCATTGTATGGTCACAGTATGGGCACTGTATAGGCAGTGGGTAGTGCAGAGCGTGGGAAAACTATTTAGCCTTGAAGAGAATTTGAAAATATGAAAATATAAAATAAAGTAAAGAATGACATGAAATAAATACATCTATGTTTTCTATTCACTACGTCATTGAGGCTCAGCTCTTCAACATCGAAGTTTTCGAAGGCTCTCATTAAATGAAAATCATATTCAGTCTTTGATTTTTAAATCCCTTATGTTACTTCATTTTGTTCTTGGGTGGCTTGGTGGCGAACTGGATTGCCCCACTTCCAGTCAACCTATCGCGCTAAAACTTGGCAGATAGACTCTTTGCCGATGACAACACATTATGTCAAATATTTAGCCCCACCACCAACTTGAACTCCCCCCAAAAAATAAGTTTTTCCCGTTTTTCAAGGGGGGGGGGGCGTGAAGGGAAATTCTAGATAACAGCGCTAAATGAGATTCGATAAACAAAAATATTGCAAGTGCGTTTGGTGCGTAATATTTTATTTCGTTTTTCTTAAATAGTTGGTGAAAGAAATCTGCAGTGTAAGTAGCGGGTGGGTCATTAGAATAAGAATGTAGTTCAGAGGCTTGAAAAAATGTGCGGTTGTGAGTCTTTGGAGTGGGAAAAGGGGGGGGGTGCACTTAAAAAAAAACCCACCCAACAACAATTCATTTTCCCGCCCCATCATTTATCTAAATCTAACCCCACAAGACAACAACGACCTAAAACAATGAAGATGTCACCACGTAGCTGAAATCGGTACCACTCCGGCTTAAACCGGAAACGCCGAGACAAGGTCACATCCGGCTGCCTGAAAATCAATTTAGGATTAATTCATCCGCTTCCATGACGGCTAAAGGGAACATGGCGGCCAGACGACAGGAGGGGGGAAAACACGACGGGAACTCACATTTTCACTAATTCTAGTTGACATGTTACCCAGCTCTTTAGTGTTGTATTATTTTTATTTCAGGTAATCAACAGTTGATTAAAAAAAAAATAAAAAAAAATATCCAGCGTTGCTGAATTAAAGCAATTTGTACAGTCAGACGATAGCGTCCGACACAGGGTTTTTTAAATTTTAAGTTTAGGTTTGTGATTAGCGCTAACGCTAAAAAAAGTTATAAACTTAAAACATGGTGACATCGCTTGAAGAGCAATGAAATAAACCTGTTCCATTCCCATTCATTTTTTAAAAAAAAAAAAAAAAAAATAAAAAAAAATCTTACTATACTATAATATTGTTTTTTTTAAATTTATTTTAAGTTTAGGTTTGTGATTAGCGCTAACGCTAAAAAAAGTTATAAACTTAAAACATGGTGACATCGCTTGAAGAGCAATGAAATAAACCTGTTCCATTCCCATTCATTTTTTATAAAAAAAAAAAAAAAATAAAAAAAAATCTTACTATACTATTATGTTGTTTTTTTTAAATTAGAAAGACCATAATAATGTAAACCTATACGATGGTATCAACAGACCCATTTCATTGAACGTGTATCAACAGTAATGATGTCACCACATGAGTCCCTATTTGTGTTGTTTCCCCAGAAGAGCTGAGGTTTTGCTCACATTTTGGAAGGGTAAATCTATCAAGTAGATGTACCCACCGGACGTTCTGTTTGAGATTTTCCGAGTGGTTATTGGCTCCGCAATTAATTGCAGACGCTCTCACCATGTTTGTACTTGTAGCCTCCATTAACTTTGCATTCACTCCCGTGGGGTACCTTTTCTCTGTCATTAATTTAAACTACCGCTACTTCTATTGACAATGTAAGGAACTACTTTATTTAAATATTTTAATTTAATGCAATTTGTTGGGGGTCAAGTACATTAAGTACAGTGGCGGGTCACGCATTTCCGACGCCATTGCTGGGCGGGTCACGCATTGCGACCTGTACCATGAAAAATAGCAAAGCCCCAGAAATAGACCTTATCTCTGCAGAACTGATAATACGGTGTGGAAGCGAACAGCATAGACAAATACTCGATCTCATAACCAGAATCTGGCAGGAGGAAGAAATGTCAATAGAATGGGACACTGCACTCATAATCCCAATACACAAAAAAAAAGGATGTACGCTGGTCTGCTCAAACTACAGATGAATCTCCCTCCATGAGTAATATACAAAATCCTCACAGAACTTTGGGTAAGAAAACTAGAAAAGTGTAGTGAACAGATCCCAGGGGACTATCTTTGTAGACTCCGGCTGAACAGGTCAACCACGGATCATATTTTTTACGATAAGATGTCTCCTGGAGAAATGTCACGAATATGACATCGACATCTACCAACTATACGTGGATCACAAAACAGCATAATGTAGCGTAGACAGGAAATACCTGTACAATGCTCTACAGGAACTTGGAGTCTCAAACAAACTTACCCGGCTCATAATTTTATGACGATGGCTAACTTCAAAATTAGAATCAGAGTACAGTGAGAATACTCGAGGGAGTTCCCAGTTAATCGGCGCCCCAGACAAGGAGACTCACTATCATAGGTCCCCAGACAAGGAGACTCACTATCATAGGGCCCCAGACAAGGAGACTCACTATCATAGGTCCCCAGACAAGGAGACTCACTATCATAGGTCCCCAGACAAGGAGACTCACTATCATGTATCCAGTTTAACATCACGCTAGAAAAATTTATAAGAAGCATACTCGTGAGCACCAGTGGAACCATAACAAACTTCTTCCAGAGAGGTAGTACAGAACAAGGACAAACAGGAACCTTATATAGCCAACCATTACAGTACATGACACACACGACCACGATATAGTGCTACTGGGTACAAGCAGAAATGATAAAATTAAAGCATTCAGGGAACTTGAAGATGCCTCAGTCAAAATATATGATAATGTCAGGAAACACCCACGCTGATGACAACATCAATATCGACAACCACAAATTTGAGAGAGTGGCTACAGTCATATATCTAGGGGCGACTATAAACAAGCGCAATGAGATAATGTCGGAGGTGAAAGAAAGGACAGCAGCAGGCAACCGTTCCTATTGCAGCCTATAAAAGCTACTTGGAAGCAAAAACCTCTCAAGTGGAACAAAGAAGACAATATACAGCACTATCATAAGACCGGTAGTAACTTACGCTAGTGAGCCTTGGTCCCTTACCAGAAAAGCAGAAAACCTGCTTAATACACGGGAGATGAAAATCAGTAGGAAAAATACGACCCAGTGATAGACAATGATTTCTGGAGAACCCGTACAAACCAATTGTACAAAGACACACCCATAATCGCACCAACAACAACAACAAAAAAAAAAAACGGACTGCGCTGGGAAGGACATATTGAAAGGATGCCGGATTGTACAGCAGCAACAATGATATAAAGGCAGAAACCTAGGGGCAGACTACACAATCGGTCATCCAAGACTGAGATGGATCGACATTGTAGAGAAGGACTTACACCAGTTGGGAGTTCGCGCAGGGAGATGGAAAGCCATGGACGGATCCGAATGGAAGGATGTGGTGGAGCAGGTCAGGGCCCTACATGGGCTGTAGCACCACTGATGATGAAAATTATTTCTAACATTGCATTCAACGAAAATTAAATTAAAAAAAACTAGATAACTAGCATTCTCTGTATACTACAAATTCGATTTGCTATTCCTACTATAGCATTCTCGGCCGCGCTATAACACGGAAGACTTGTTGGTTTCTAATAGTTATCACTGATAGTTATCACTGATAGTCATCACTGATAGTCATCACTGATAGTTATTACTGATAGTTATCCCTGATAGTTATTACTAATAGTCATCACTGCGTCAATTTACACATTTAGCGCCCATCCCCCTTCCCCCCAAAAAAAAAATATTAAAAAAAATAAATAAATAAAACCTGCATCATTGGAAATCAAAGAAAAACCTGGCCAATATCATAATAATCATGGAATGTGAGTTATAAATTTGTAGTAATGAAATTGCCACAAAAGCTAAAACAACTTCAAAGCACTGCATGTATCATGGATCATAGATCTATTCGGATCTTCAAAAAAGGCCAGGTTCTGTCTATAATGTGATTCACCGTAAATGGGCCGACCACAATCGTAAAGAAGCGATCAGTCTGTGGGACGCTAACACAGCTCACTCTGGAGGAGATAACACAATTTGTGGCCCATTATCATATGCAAGAACTGGACAACAAACTTTAGTCTTGTTTCATGATCTTTGTTCTGTTGTAGGAGACCTAGCCGAGACACGGTGTTTGGCACTGCGGTGTGTGTAGGCGGGCCAGTGTGTAGGCGGGCCTGAGTTTTGGTGGGCCGGGTGTAAGCGAACCGGGATGAAGACGGGCCCGAATTCGGTGGGATGGGTGTTGGCAGGCCTTGGTGTAGACGGGTCTGAGCTTTGCTGGACCAGGTGTGGGCGGACCAGGGTCTAGGCGAGCCTGAGTTTTGATGGGACATGTGTAAGCGGGCCGGGGTGTAGGCGGGCCGGGGTGTAGGAAGTCCGAGTCTTCTTGCACTAAACAAATTGAGCCATGGTAGAAATAGAAATAGAGTGGGAAATAGAGTCGGCATTAAGTATAAGAAAATACCCAGAGAAACAATTGAGCTGAAACCAACAACAGTCAGGTGGTTTCACAAAACAGTCAGGTGGTTACACGAATGCTCTGTGTGGGCCACAGCAACACTTTTTAAAAGGTTTTTTTTTCCTGTTGTTCCTATTTGTTGAAGTATAGATTTATAAAAAGCTACTCCAATGGTGTTCACAACTTGAGATGTGCAGAACGCTTAAACAGTCTCCATTAAAAATATGAGGATGGTAAAGAACAGACATGTAGTTAAACCGAAGAACTATGAGGGTAAAACAGACAGAAAAGCTAGATTAGTAATTCAGACAGACCAGACAAGACAAAACAGTCAGACAGGAGAAGACAAAACAGTCAGGCAGGAGGAGACAAATCAGACAGACAGGAGGAGATAACTCGGCAAACAATGAATAGTAAAGTGGACTGAGAAACAGATTTTTTAAAAAAATCAGTTGTAGTATCAGTTTTGCATTATGTTGGACATTGAAAGGAGCAGAGCGTGACAGAAGAATACACAATGCAGCACTTGAAGAGATAGTGTAGCATTTGAAAATATAGTGTAGCAGTTAAAGAGACGGTGTAGCAGTTGAAGAGATAGGGCAGCACTTGACGAGATATTGTAGCAGTTGAAGAAATAGTGTAGCACTTGAAGAGATAATGTAGCAGCTGTAGAGATAGTGTAGCACATGATTAGACAGTGTTGCATTTGAAGAGATAGTGTGGCACTTGGAGAGACAGTGTGGCACTTGGAGAGACAGTGTGGCACTTGGAGAGACAGTGTGGCACTTGTATACACGATGAATTTTTTGGTGTAAAGTAAACCAACATACAATGAAGTGTCCACTGACTAAGAAATGAAATCAGAATAAAAATGAAATCGGACCTAAAATTGAAATCAGTTTTAAAAGAAATTCAAACTAAAAAGGAAATCAGACATAAAAGGAAATCAGACCTAAAAATTAAAAATTAGACTAAAAAATTTAATCGGACAAAAATGAATTCAGACTTAAGATGAAATCAGACCTAAAAATGAAATCAGACTAACAAATGAAATAGAACCAACAAAAATGAAGTCAGACCTAAAGACGAGTTCAAAAAATCGTGTTATGAAAATAATGTAGGTAATACTGTCATCAAGTTAAGCTTTAAAGTTATCATGTTTAATTGTATAGTCGTTTTGTTCAGTTTTAAAGTCATCATATTTAGGTGTAAATTCATTATGTTTCTTTATTAAAAGATACTTCAAGTCACATTCACCGAATCACTCGCTCTGACTCTGCTTAATTCTTTGACTGTGGACTTAGTGACTCCATCTTCGACTTGGACTCTGTGACTCCGGAACTCTCGACTCCAAAAAATTTACAAGATACACCATCGTCTCAGGTCTAGACAACACAAAGTAAGTAGACTTAAGTGTTCGCATCTCACACACCTTTGTGTCCCGGACCAGTGTGTTCTAGCGACCAACTTATCCACTTACGTCAGTCGAGTTGTAACCAAAAGGACCTATGTGAATTTCTGATTTTGTAGCATCATAGGGGTACGACTCATATAATCCCTAGCACGCTCAGAAAAGTTTTATTCTCATCCTCAAACTGGCTTCTCAACGCCTGATGAGAGCAGTAAGAGAGATCACTTTAAACTAGTGGTTCTCAACCTTCCTAATGCCGCGACCCTTCAATAAAGTTCCTCATGTTGTTGTGACCCCCAAACATAAACTTATTTTCGTTGGTACTTCATAAATATGCGTTTTCCGATGGTCGTAAGCGAACTTTGTGTAAGGGTCGTTTGACCCCCAAGGGTGATCGCGACCCATAGGTTGAGAACCGATGCTTTTAACCATTTCATTGTTAGCACCTCCTAAATAACTTGACATGTTTTCTATCAATTTGGCTTTGGGGGCGTGTCTGAACGGGAGTTCAATCCTGGCAAATTATTTGAGATCAAATTTGTACAGGACGTCTACTTGTAAATATGTCAATGCCAGTTTGGCATGCGCACCCAGTGATGGAGTCTAATCTATTTAGACTATTCCGATGGATTGTTATGGATTGTGCTGAACAGATGTTGAATATACGGATTGATTCGGCTGGGCCGGCACTACGGGATGGCGAAGTTGGCGACCGCCAAAGGCCCCGCGCGTTGCAGTATTATAATTATAATATACCTAAGCCTACTAATAGTTCCTAATCCAGTCAACATATTATTTGGAGTATTTGATTGTCTCATTATGACCAGCAAGGCCCCAGTACGACTATAACGTCTTTTAATATCCTATGTGCGGAATATGTAACGTCAACGGCCCTGCAAAATTCGGTTTGCCCCAGGCCCCGCACCGTCCTAGCGCCGCCCCTGGATCTGATTGCTGTGGGGCTTGTGTTTTGTAGAGTTTGATTGTTGTAGGACTTGTGTTTTGTAGAGTTTGATTATTGTAGGACTTGTGTTTTGTAGAGTTTGATTGTTGTAGGACTTGTGTTTTGTAGAGTTTGATTGTTGTAGGACTTGTGTTTTGTAGAGTTTGATTGTTGTAGGACTTGTGCTTTGTAGAGTTTGATTGTTGTAGGACTTGTGTTTTGTAGAGTTTGATTGTTGTAGGACTTGTGTTTTGTAGAGTTTGATTGTTGTAGGGCTTGTGTTTTGTAGAGTTTGATTGTTGTAGGACTTGTGTTTTGTAGAGTTTGATTGTTGTAGGACTTGTGTTTTGTAGAGTTTGATTGTTTTAGGGCTTGTGTTTTGTAGAGTTTGATTGTTTTAGGGCTTGTGTTTTGCAGAGTTTGATTGTTGTAGGGCTTGTGTTTTGTAGAGTTTGATTGTTGTAGGACTTGTGTTTTGTAGAGTTTGATTGTTTTAGGACTTGTGTTTTGTAGAGTTTGATTGTTTTAGGGCTTGTGTTTTGCAGAGTTTGATTGTTGTAGGACTTGTGTTTTGTAGAGTTTGATTGTTGTAGGACTTGTGTTTTGTAGAGTTTGATTGTTGTAGTGTCTGACACTTTCAGCTAGAGAGAAGGAAACGCTTTTAGCTACTATGAATTCCTCCAATATACAAAACACGCCAGTCGCAGATAGGAAAGTTTGCACCTTTGAAAGACTTTCATATTTCATCATCAAGACTTTCATATTTGATCATCAAGACTTTCATATTTGATCATCAAGACTTTCATATTTGATCATCAAGACTTTCATATTTGATCATCAAGACTTTCATATATGATCATCAAGACTTTCATATTTGATCATCAAATTGAGATGTATGCCTGGCTTCAGCTTTGATTAAACACATGCTTTTATTAATTCTATTTAAGCTGTGGGCAATCCACAATCTGCCCACAGTGTGTTTTTGGCATTCCACAATCTACCCACAGAGTATAGTGGGACATTCCACAACCTACCCACAGAGTTTAGTGGGCATTCCACAATCTATCCATAGAGTGTTGTTGGTATTCTACAATCTACCCATAGTTTTTATTGGGCATTCGACAATCTACCGACGGGATGTACTGTGCAATCTACAATCTACCCACAGTGTGTAGTGGGCATTGCACAATCTGCCCATATAAAGAAGTGGGCATTCCACAATCTACCCATAGAGGGTAATGGGGATTCCACAATCTACCCATAGAGGGTAGTGGGGATTCCACAATCTACCCATAGAGTGTAGTGGGCATTCCACAATCTACCCATAGAGTGTAGTGGGCATTCCACAATCTACCCATAAGTGTAGTGGGCATTCCACAATCTACACATAGAGTCTAGTGGACATTCCACAATCTACCCAAAGAGGGTAGTGGGCATTCCACAATCTACCCATAGTGGGTAGTGGGCATTCCACAATCTACCCATATAGTTTAGTGGACATTCTACAAGCTACCCACAATGAGTAGTGGGCGTTCCACAATCTACTCACGGAATCTAGTGGGCTTTCCACAATCTACTCACGGGATCTAGTGGGTTTTTCCACAATCTACCCACGGGTTCTAGTGGGCTTTCCACAATCCACCCACGGGATCTAGTGGGCTTTCCACAATCTATCAGTAAAGAATGCACCCGATTATAGATTTAGAAAAAAAAAAAGAAAAGTTAAAAAAATTGTCAGCAACTAAATGTTTTGGAAACGTACTATGAATTTAAGAGTTGTCAACAAACTAAACCGACGTTGCCGTGTTGCACTATTCAAACTCCTTTCCTGTCATTTGGTAGATGTGTTCCAAAGAAAAGACCAATACGAATGGTCCGGCAGAGGAACGCAAGCCCTCAGAACTTTCAACTCACATTCCGTTTATTTACTGAAATTCAACTCTTTAACACATTATTGACTTGTATTAAATCCTCCGGGGAGTCTTTAGAGTTTGTGACGCCCCGGGGAAATTGAGTTTGCCGGCACAACCCATTGAGGAAAATCATAAAACACGCCTCCAATATAAGTCATGTTTTGAATTGGACCGCAAACCACAACCCAACCCCTCATGATTTTTTTTTCTTTATCTTTCAAAAAGTGCACCCCGGGGGCTTACAATTCCCCTCCGCCCCTTTTTGCCTACTACACCAGTGATTGAGTGTACTTCCGGTCGCCATCTTATGTAAAAAAATATCTGTTCACGGCTGGTGAGTCTTTTTTTGCCTATCTGACATCAGGGCCACGGAGACATTTCAAAGACATTACCAAAACATCTCAAAGACATCTCAAAGACATGACACGGACTTCAAAAAGAAATCACAAAGATATCACAAAGATATCACAAAGATATCACAAAGCCATCACAATGACATCTCGAAGACATCACATGGCATCACAAAGACACCACAAAGACATCTCGAAGACATCACAAAAAGCATCTCAAAAACTCCCAATGACTTCAGAAATACACCTCAAAGACATCAGAAAGACATCAGAAAGACATCACAAAGACATCACAAAGACATCACAAAGACATCACAAAGACATCACAAAGACATCACAAAGACATCACAAAGACATCTCAAAGACATCGCTGAACGCTCGTAATTGCATTGATGTTTTATTTTTGGCTTAAAAAATCACCAATGGAAAGAATTAGGAATCAGCTCTATTCTGCCTGACTTTACAATGCTTCACATGGACTCGGATCGTGTTTCGGAGACTCGTGAAAACTAACCAATTATCGAACAACAAATAACCAATTCTCTAACCGCAAATAACCAGAACCCAATAGTCCACATAGAGACAAGTGTTGCCGACCTTTTAACACCCTATTTAGCAGACGCCATCTATCGGATCAGGAGAGAGGAGGTGGAGAGGGGGGGGGGAGAGCAGCTTTGATGTTCTCAGTACGTGGTCCAACATTCCGCCGATTCAATCTCTCCGCGCACTGGGCTTTTAACCAAAAGGCTTGATTTGCTTTAATGAAAAAGAAACATGACCTTTTCCATCTGCGCCACCTACTTGATGTGGCCGGTAACACCTTGGCAACAACAACAATCCCTGGAGACAACTGAAGTAAGAGACACATCTCCTCCCTCACCACAACTGAAGTAAGAGACACATCTCCTCCCTCACCACAACTGAAGTAAGACACACATCTCCTCCCTCACCACAACTGAAGTAAGAGACACATCTCCTCCCTCACCACAACTGAAGTAAGAGACACATCTCCTCCCTCACCACAACTGAAGTAAGAGACACATCTCCTCCCTCACCACAACACATCTCCTCCCTCACCACAACTGAAGTAAGAGACACATCTCCTCCCTCACCACAACTGAAGTAAGAGACACATCTCCTCCCTCACCACAACTGAAGTAAGAGACACATCTCCTCCCTCACCACAACTGAAGTAAGAGACACATCTCCTCCCTCACCACAACTGAAATAAGAGACACATCTCCTCCCTCACCACAACTGAAGTAAGAGACACATCTCCTCCCTCACCACAACTGAAATAAGAGACACATCTCCTCCCTCACCACAACTGAAATAAGAGACACATCTCCTCCCTCACCACAACTGAAGTAAGAGACACATCTCCTCCCTCACCACGGATTTCGCTTGTCATGAGTTGGACGGATTAATGTAAAGGACGGTTATAATAAGTTGGGCGTAATAATTCAAACGGTGGCTTGGTGAATATCTATTCACCTTCGGCTACCCCACTGGTTGGTAACGTTTTTGTTGCCGAAGCCATTTTTATAAACTATATCTGCTACAAAATTTTAGGCTAGCCGAATGTCATAGTCCAGCGGTTCTCAACCTGTGGGTCGCGACCCCTTTGGGGGTTGAACGACCCTTTCTCAGGGGTCGCCTAAGACCATCGGAAAACACATGTACTTTCCAGTTATAACGTGGCAACCAATATAATTTTGTGGTTGGGGGTCGCCATAACATGAGGAACATTATTAAAGGGTCGCGGCATTAGGAAGGTTGAGAAACACTGTCAGAGTCGGTCAATAGAAGAAAGTGTACTGTTCAAATTATAAACATTTATAAAAATGAAAAAAAAATAATTACGACATTGATTTTATTTATACTTTATTGAACTCTGAAACATTTATGCTTTTAATGGCTGAAACAGATTTCAAGTTATATGGCATGCGACTACTACAAATAATACTAGCACACATAATCTGAAACGAACTATTGTAGTGAGCTGTCTCTCTAGTGGCTATACAAGACACTGTAGAAAGTTATAACGTTTGATATATTACAAGTCACAAGCGTCACAAGGCAGTGTAGAAAGTGAAAATGGTAGATGTACCACAAATTTACATGTGGCTATACAAGGCAGCGTAGAGAGATACAATGTTTGATGGGCTAAATGGCCACATGTGGCTATACAAGGCAGCGTAGAAAGATACAATGTTTGATGGGCTAAATGGCCACATGTGGCTTTACAAGGCAGCGTAGAAAGATACAATGTTTGATGGGCTAAATGGCCACATGTGGCTTTACAAGGCAGCGTAGAAAGATACAATGTTTGATGGGCTAAATGGCCACATGTGGCTTTACAAGGCAGCGTAGAAAGATACAATGTTTGATGGGCTAAATGGCCACATGTGGCTTTACAAGGCAGCGTAGAAAGATACAAAGTTTGATGGGCTAAATGGCCACATGTGGCTTTACAAGGCAGCGTAGAAAGATACAATGTTTGATGAGCTGAATGGCCACATGTGGCTTTACAAGGCAGCGTAGAGAGATACAATGTTTGATGGGCTAAATGGCCACATGTGGCTTTACAAGGCAGCGTAGAGAGATACAAAGTTTGATGGGCTAAATGGTCACATGTGGCTTTACAAGGCAGCGTAGAAAGATACAATGTTTGATGGGCTAAATGGCCACATGTGGCTTTACAAGGCAGCGTAGAAAGATACAATGTTTGATGGGCTAAATGGCCACATGTGGCTTTGCAAGGCAGCGTAGAAAGATACAATGTTTGATGGGCTAAATGGCCACATGTGGCTTTACAAGGCAGCGTAGAAAGATACAATGTTTGATGGGCTAAATGGCCACATGTGGCTTTACAAGGCAGCGTAGAGAGATACAATGTTTGATGGGCTAAATGGCCACATGTGGCTTTACAAGGCAGCGTAGAAAGATACTATGTTTGATGGGCTAAATGTTTGCGATTTTCCCCAACATGCCAAAAGCAAAACACAGCCTGTTCATTATCCGGAGTCAGTGGACCAGGGACGTCACCATCATCACCTGGGGGGGGGCACTGTAGCGCCCACCTGCATCATCACCTGTGGGGGCCATGGTAGCCCCCATCTGCTGCATCTAAACCTACTCTACGCACATGTGCATCTGTGGCGGAAAACGAACTTTTTTAGACTAACAACCGATGCAGAGGCGATCTAGGTCTTTACGCAAACGTGAAAGGGAGAGTGTGTGTGTGGGGGGGGGGGCGGTAAAGATATTCGTGCTACAAGACTTTCTTTGTGACCTCTAATGACCTTTAATGATCTCTAATGCGGATACTCTCAACTCCATCTTTTCATAAAATAGATGATTTACACATAGAATAAAATGCAGTCTTGCTATGTGTTTGCAGGCGTGACGTCTGCCAAATATTTTCATTCACTGGATTGCAAATCTCTCCATTGTAGTCTGGACAATGGATTTACAGGACGTGGCCCGAATTGACCTGGATTTTTGTGACAGAGGTCACGTGCTCCATGCCATGCGCACTGCGGACGATAACCACGACGTAAAAAGACCGAGGGAGGCATTTCGGTTAAAACGGCATTTCGGATAATGGGCTATCTAATAGCGGACGCTCTACTGTTTTAACTTTAAAAAAAATAAATTATCCCTTCATCTTCTCTGTGCTCTGGTACGCCACATCCTGTGGATACATGCATTCTCTGTTTGGTTCAATCCCCCCCCCCCACCCCCCACAAGTGTCCTCTGCTGTGTTAAAGACCATTGTACCGGTTAGACCTAACCCTCTACCTGCGACTCATCGAAGTCGAGGGGGAAAAAAAGGGGAGGGGGTGGGGGTAAAGGGTAAATAAAAAAAGGGGGGGGGGGGGGGAAAAAGGAAAAAAAAAAAAAAAAAAAAAAAGGCCAGTCAGATTGCGACTCCTTTCAGGTGTTGTTTATCCAATTATTAAAAGCCCCAGACATAAAGAAGAAAAAGAAAAACATGAATAAAATAAACCGTGACCCTTTCGATTTGTTGTAGCTCCATCAAAGCGTTGTGTCCCCCAGGTTGTTGGTTTAGCGGACAGATTACAACAGCAGCATACCGGACGGGAAAACCCGCACGATCAGATGTTGACAACGGTGAGTTGACGACGTGGTTTATATTTACAACATTCAAGCGGAGATCAGCACATGGTGGGTTTGTTGAAATATGCGCACATGGTGGGTTTGTTAAAATATGCGCACATGGTGGGTTTGTTAAAATATGCGCACATGGTGGGTTTGTTGAAATATGCGCACATGGTGGGTTTGTTAAAATATGCGCACATGGTGGGTTTGTTAAAATATGCGCACATGGTGGGTTTGTTAAAATATGCGCACATTGTGGGTTTGTTGAAATATGCGCACATGGTGGGTTTGTTGAAATATGCGCACATGGTGGGTTTGTTAAAATATGCGCACATGGTGGGTTTGTTAAAATATGCGCACATGGTGGGTTTGTTGAAATATGCGCACATGGTTGGTTTGTTGAAATATACGCATATGGTGGGTTTGTTAAAATATGCTCACATGGTGGGTTTGTTAAAATATGCGCACATGGTGGTTTGTTAAAATATGCGACAATGGTGGGTTTGTTAAAATATGCGCACATGGTGGGTTTGTTAAAATATGCGCACATGGTGGGTTTGTTAAAATATGCGCTCCTGGTGGTTTTTTAAAATATGCGAACATTTTTTATTAATATACGCGCGTGATATTTTTTTTTTTAAATATTAGGTGCAGTAAGGACACATAGATATTTACCATCTACATCACGACCAGATAGCTGGAGATGCATTGAAACCTTAAGTGGGGTAAAGACCAGATATCATTGGTTTACATTATGTATCACCAGCAGGCAGGTAAAAAGCGATGAGCTCTTCATTGCAGTAAAGCCACAAACGATACACATTATACATTTACTACGTCAGATGTATAGCAAGAGATTGTTTTATTTTAGATCAAATATATGTACGATCTTAAAAGAGAACAGCGATGAAGCACAAAGTGATATATGTACATGAAACGAATGAAGTGAAACAATTTTGGTGTGAAGGTCTTGCCACGATCACTCGAGAGATACTGTTGATAAGGATTTGCCTTCATGGAGACTGTTGATATTCATAACAAAAACAACACCCCCACACCGTTTGATAAAAGATAAGTCTTTATCAACTACTCAGCTCCAAGGATAGCTTTTAAATCTTCCACTCACAGATTGTTACCTGCCCCACCCCCCCTCCCACAGATTGTTACCTGCACTCTGCTCTCAGACCACACCCTTAGAATCCTCTAAGCCAATCTATTGATTACTCTAATGCATTATTCGATTTATCAAAGTTTCTCTCTATATATTTATATACATACAAACAAATATTTTTTTCAATTTGGGTCCACGAACCTTCGAAAAAAAAATCAACCATATCCAGAGGTTCCAAGACTGTACAACGCGGTGCCTGGGTGCCGAGGCATCGTTACAGGGACGCCGAAAATCGAAAATTAGGTATTTCATAGTGCCCTTGTGAAAATAGACTTGGGGTGCCTTACGAAAATCTGGATGCAGCTAGGGCACCATTGAGCGCAGATGTTCGAAAACGCTTTAGAGCATTTTCGAGTCCAACTTCACCGGGTCAGTTGACCAGACTCAGTTGACCAGACTCAGTAGACCAGGGTTAGCCGACCAGGGTCAGTTGACCAGACTCAGTTGAACAGACTCAGTTGACCAGGGTCAGTTGAACAGACTCAGTTGACCAGACTCAGTTGAACAGACTCAGTTGACCAGGGTCAGTTGAACAGACTTAGTTGACCAGACTCAGTTGAGCAGACTTAGTTGACCGGAGTTAGTTCACCAGGGTCAGTTGACCAGGGTCATTTGACCAGGGTCAGCTGATTAGACTTAGTTGACCAGAGTCAGTTGACCAAAGTCATTTGACCAGGGTCAGCTGATTAGACTTAGATGACCAGGGTCAGTTGACCAGGATCCGTATTCATATTGTTTGCGGAGTTTCCGTGTCTCATAACCAAATAAAATCTACTCAAAACAGGAGACGAACCTAATTTCAGTGTATCTCTTGTGTTATGAGTTGTACTGTGATGTGTACAGCGGCTCAAGCGTCGACAGATATGGTGCAATAAGTGTACAGCGGCTCAAGCATCGACAGATATGGTGTAATAAGTGTACAGCGTCTGAAGCGTCGAGATATAGGGTGTAATCTACATTTCTTCAAAGTGAGACAGGCAGATAAGCTCTCGCAACACAAGCAAATGCATAGGTGTGAACCTTGTGTAGATATGAAAAGTCAGAGAGGGGTACTCGTATTTTAATAGAGTGTCCAGTGGTGGCGGGTAGCGGAGGTGACCTCTAGCTAAGACAAGCAAAAGACATCAAATATTTTTTATAAAGAAGATAAAGAATTTATATTTATAAATCTTTGTTTTTAAATCGTCATAAAGCATCTCCATTGATAACTACTTAAATAAATGTGTAAAGTACCTTAGAAAAATAATATTTTCCGGAAAAAATTAATGAAAATAAATTCTTTTGTTTCGCTAAAACTCTACATGAAAACGCTTTAATGGTTGTTCAAATATTATATTTACCTAATTATAAAAATCTACATTTTAAATGAGTACACAGCTTTACAATCGTGGCCCTCTTTGTAACTTACATAATTTTAACAGCAGCCACTTTTTAAACGTATACACCTTACAATAATCGAATATTTATCGGCAAATGATCGAGTATCGATGCGTTCCTCTGTACAGCATGAAGTCAACACAACGATGGCTGCAGTGCACACAAGTCATGACAAAGAAAATCCCGGGTTATCCTTGCACCTGGAGGTGTCCCATCAATCGCCTGCAATTACTGCACAAGAACGTTTCATGCCAGAACTGGTCTCATCAGCCATCTGCGCACCCAAAGCCAAGTTCACAATCAGCATATACAATGATTAAGGTAGTCATTTTGGATTTCAACCAATGAACTATATATATATGTTTTATTTTAACACTTTATATACTATCCTATTCATTGAACTGTTTATATACTGTATAATTTACCCTATATATTGCAGTGCTAATCTAAATTTAACTGGTTTATACTTACTTCATTGCTCTCCTCTTTTACCGAAGTTGTTCAAGAGAATATTAAACATGGGGGAAAATACCAGTAAATCGGGAGAGCCCATTCTACCCCTCTCATTGTCTTGTTTATATATCTTTCAGTTTGACCTACAGGCATTTTCCTTCCATTTAAATTTGGACAACCATGTGTAATCTTGGATTCTAGTTTGTCTGGTGTTAGAGGCTACGGTGAGCATTTAAAAGGTAGAGGCCAGTCATCTGGTGTTAGAGACTACAGTGAGCATTCAAGAGGTAGAGGTCAGTCATCTGGTGTTAGAGACTACGGTGGGCATTCAAGAGGTAGAGGTCAGTCATCTGGTGTTACAGACTACAATGAGCATTCAAGAGGTAGAGGTCAGTCATCTGGTGTTAGAGACTACGATGGGCATTCAAGAGGTAGAGGTCAGTCATCTGGTGTTACAGACTACAATGAGCATTCAAGAGGTAGAGGTCAGTCATCTGGTGTTAGAGACTACGATGGGCAAGCAAGAGGTAGAGGTCAGTCATCTGGTGTTAGACGCTGAGACAGACATTCATCTGGATTGATATAGGCACCTGGTGTCCAAAATTATGACATACATTTAATAGATACATGTAAACCATCTAGAGCAGGCCGGAACAACCTACAACTCGAGGGCCGCATGCGACCCACTAGACCTACTTTGGGTCCCGCAAATTAAGAAAATATTCTTTTTTATTAATATTTTCTTAATAGCTCCTCACACCCCCCCCCCCTTTTTTTTCACCATCTTATTTTCTTTCGTCCCGCGCAAGTTTCTCATAAATTATTACGGTCAATCTTACATTTTGAGTTGTGCAGGCCTGATCTCTTGTTCAAGACTTAGGCAAATTTGGATGAGGCAGTTGAATAATGGAGTCATATGGTAGTATACAACTAAGTAATTGGATAATGGGGTCATATAAAACTAAGTATAAAAGAGTAATCAACATCAGTGGTTAAGATATACTGTTCGATAAATACTTTTAAAATTTGACAGCCTTAAGAGATTGACATACTTGTCTTATTTAAACTTAAGAAAGACTTTATAAAGTGACATACTTGTCTATTTAAACTTTAGACCACTTTAAAAGATTGACATACTTGTTTTATTTTAAACTTCAGATAGACTTTATAGATTGACACACTTGTCTTATTTAAACTTCAGACAGATTTTACAGATTGACATACTTGTCTATTTCACCTTAACACCCCCAAGATTACCCTACATGTCTTTTTTAAACTTAAGGCTTCTTTCAGAACGATTTTCACAAATGTCTTACTCCTCGGCTGCACACATTTAGAACAAAAAATACCAAATCCATTCCCATTAAATGGAATGCCACCGACTATGACCTCTTTTTTTTGGGGGGGGGGTGGGGGTGGGGGTTAAATTTTAAACGAATCTGATACCTAAAAATAAAACTAAACGCGTCATCAGACAATTTCGATGAAGGTCACGTGCTTTAAATTTCTCGTCTGCTCGAGTTATCTCAGACGGTAAGCGACTAGGAAGCAGCCGTACTCGCCCGAAGTACTCGGCCTAACTCACCCGACGTGAAATATGGTACGATGAGTTGATCCCAGATGTCAGTGTCATGGCCCCTTTTCTCACCCAGATCATGTGTGTTGGGATCATGTAGAGCTACTTAATACATGTACAGGTGGTTAGACGCATGTCCAACTACAGAAAACCCCCAAGAATGGATAGACCCATGTCCAACTACAGGGCACACTGTTAATACTTATACCTGCTCTGACACGCATCCTAAAATATGGACTTATTTTGAATAAGAAAGATTTCTCCTTAAATCAGACATTAGTGAGTGTGCATTTACAACCTTTACTAAGTGTGCATTTACAACCTTTATTGAGTGTACATCTACAAGCTTTACTGAGTGTACATTTACAACCTGTACTAAGTGTAAATCATCAATCTGTACTGAGTGTACATCTACAACCTGTACTAAGTGTACATCTACAACCTATACTAAGTGTACATTACCAACCTTTACTGAGTGTACAATTATTATTTTTATGAATGAAACCTTCCTGGTGGGTTGTAAAACATGGCAGATGTTTCATTTCACTGAGTTCACACCAGTAAGCAAAGCTACAGATGACATCGCTATCATAATGAAATACACAAAAAGGAAACATTAACATATTTTGGACAAAATGAATCATCTAACGATTTTTTTTTAGAAAACACCTTTGTGCTGTTTGATATCGTACAGCCCACATGTATACTTACCCACCGATAGCAACACAAGTTTTTGGTAAAAATCCTAGTAGACGTTTTTGATTAATTTTTTTTTAGATTGATATTCTAATGACACCCCCTCCCCGATTTTGCAACGCAGATTTATTTCTCAAATTCTTGTAGAAAAACAAAAAAAAAAAGAAAATCTGACGCACCAATCGCACTCGCGATAATTTTAAAATAAAGAATCTCATTGGGCGCAATTATCGGGAATTTTATTTCGTGAAATCAGCGTCATCATATCTCTTTCATCTTCCTCTTGAAAAGCTGGTGTTACATAGGCATCCCATTTTATTTTCATCTTTTTTGAATGAACTTAAGCTGACTCGAATTCGGCTGCACTGCGCTATTATAAGTTAAGGCATGGCTTACTAATTATAGTCTCCCTTTAACATCGGTTTATAACCATAATCTATAGTCTGTTTTATTAGAATTTTGTAGAATATTGTAGAAGTTTGAGACACGATCACAGTATGTATTCTGTTCTCGAAGAATCTAAAGAAACAGGTTATAGGCTATATAAAGCCGAGGGATTTAACGGCAGATTCAGAGACGGCATAAGACAGACGAGATTTATTTTGGACGTATGCTACTTTTGCTAGAGAGCTTTGTTTATTGTTGGTGTGTAGATTCCTTTTCATCATTGTACCCTTTGTTCATATTGTGTTTTCTTCAACATTGTACCGGTACAAGCCAAACATTATTCTGCAAGTAATATTTTTAATTATATTTCTTCTTGACTTTGTAATTGATTATTAATGACTTAATACAACTTATTAATTGTAATTAGCCCTGGTTTGAGTATCGTATTCTTTGTCATTGTATTTAACATAATATGTTATCATCCTGTGTTGTATACTATTTTAGAACGAGCCCTTATACTTAAATAAGAGATGAATTTCTCCATTTTGATAACAGTACGTAAAAAAGAAAAACTGAAATTTGGGGGGTTGGAGTTAAGGGGTGGGGCTCAAAGTTGGAAAGAATGTGTTTTTATCGGCATCGAGGCTACGTGCCTAGTTTCAACCCGATGGGTTGACGGAAAGTGGGTCAATTAGCCCTTCCGTAGATTTTGCCACACACCCAGAGACGCACGAACAAAGGCAAAGCTAGTGTAAAGGATTTAATAAACTTCAATGTTAAAAAAAAATAATAACAAGTTCTTTAAATCTATATTATGTATAGGAACGCAGTCCTGTGTCAAGACCTAGTGCGTCAAGCAATGATAATTTAATTGCACAGGGCATATGCTTTAAGCTTGGAACTGTCCTTTATATCCAGTGGTGTAGCTAGAGCTTGTTGTCCTTTATACCCAGTGGTTTATCAAGAGTTTGTTGCCCCTTATATCCAGTGGTGTGGCTAGAGCTTATTGCCCCTTATACCCAGTGGTGTAGCTAGAGCTTGTTGCCCCTTATACCCAGTATTGTAGCTAAAGCTTGTTACGACCATGTCTGTCCTTGATTTAGGCGCCAATCACTCACAGTGAAGCACACACCCTACAATAACACATCAAATATAACACATAAAACATAACACATAAAATATAACACATAAAACGTAACACATAAAATATAACACACAAAACATATGAAATAACTATTAAACACAGGACACCGATAATCCCGCACTCCCACTGAAAGAAAATATTTGCAACCGGGACACACTGACCGTCACCCGCTCTTGCGCCACTCTTCCCACTCCATTGCTTATATTCATATGGCAGTGCTCCGTACCACGAGATACCATATTATGATGTATTTCGGTCCACACGTTAAGCTTGACTCAGAAAATCATGATGTTGGAGAGGCCTTGCCCCGTGATACCCAACTCTTAGTGCTCAATCATTTCAAAAAAACTAGGAGAATTTCAATAGCTAAAGTAAAAAAAAAAAAAAAGAAATATTAAAAAATAAAAAAAAACTGTGTCAGGTTTATCGATTTGAAAAAAAAATTCTATAAAAAAGATGAGAAAATGGGATCACTATCCTGCGAACCCATGTTGGAAACTAATTCAACAATTCATCTTTTTCCCAACCCCACCCCCACCACCCTAAAAAAATAGAAGAATTTCAAAAACAAAAAAAAAAAAAAAAAAAAAAGAAATATTAAAAAATAAAAAAAAACTGTGTCAGGTTTATCGATTTGAAAAAAAAATTCTATAAAAAAGATGAGAAAATGGGATCACTATCGTGCGAACCCATGTTGGAAACTAATTCAACAATTCATCTTTTTCCCAACCCCACCAGCACCACCCCGTTTCCTGCACCGTCTTGCTCCGACCAAGGACCACAACTCCAGTTAAGCATGTAAAATCTCGACTGTGAGTAATCGCCCATTTTCCCGCGCAAACGTGGAGCCATTATTTAAATTCAGAGCAAGTCAAGCGATTTTTTTTTTAAAGACTTAAAAAAAAAATAAAAAAAGTCCCTGTCTACAAATACTGAGATACTTGTGGATCGATTGTTTGCCTGGGTGATCACGGTGGTGGCTAGTCACCATTACCTTGAAATAGGACAGACAATTTAATCCACACTCCCCTCAAACTTCTCCTTATCCATCCCAATAACACGGCCTCCATCACCTCCACCCTCCACTCCCCCTCCCCCCCCTCCCCCCCCCCAAAAAAATAAGCCCTCTCCCACCTTCTTTGGGAATGTTCACATACAGACAACCATGTTGATCAAAGTAAACGTGTTGTTCATATTGTCAAAAGTCCACTAGCAGCCGTTGAACCGAATCCAGAACTGCATTCAGATTAAGTGGTTCTGAGAAACTGTTTAGTTTTTATATACGGACCATTTTCATGCATGCGAAACTATAACATTAGACCAGAATGGAAAGATAAATTTACGTCTGCTACTTGTGATGTTCCTCATTTTACGTGAAAAAGGAGAAACATAAAGAGGACAGACATAATGAGGAGCGATGGGAAGAGGAGATACATACAAATAAAAGACATGAAGAGGAGAGACATAATGAGGAGAGACACATAAATAGGACAAGCATGGAGAGGAAAGCTAAATTTGTAAGATCCTTCAGACCCACCCAGACTGAATGGGAGACAATTCCAACAGACCCACCCAAACTAAATGGGAGACAATTCCAACAGACCCACCCAAACTAAATGGGAGACAATCCCCAAACTGAACGGGAGGCAAACAGCAAAGTCTTCAATGTGAATTAAACTTGGAGTTACTCGTCCCTGTTATCTCCATCAAACCAGAAGATGAGTATTTGAATGTTTACATTACAACATGATTTTTTACCGGACAGACCCAGCAAGACAAAATGTGTTTACGTTATTTGATATGCTCTTTTTCGCCCTTACGAGATGTTCAATCAATATGATAAAACATCTTGGAACGAGATAAGAAATGCAAGGTGAAGAATGAAATTGAAGTCAATTCTATGAAGTCATATTTGTGCTCGTTTGCGAAAGAATTCAAGTGATGGCGTCTCATCTAGTTCGGTACTTGATGTCAATATAACACAGTTGGAAAAAAAGTCAAAAAGGCAAATTATGAAAATGTTCACCATCGAGGGATATAACCCTACCTTTGCCTAGCAATGACTTTTTCCGACTACCGTAGCCTAGCAATGACTCTTTCCGACTACCGTAGCCTAGCAATGACTCTTTCCGACTACCGTAGCCTAGCAGTGACATTTCCGACTACCGTAACCTAGCAGTGACCTTTCCGACTACCGTAGCCTAGCAGTGACCTTTCCGACTATCGTTAACTAGCAATGACTTTTTCCGATTGCCTTTGCCTAACAATTACATTTTTCCGACTACCATTTCTTAGCAATGATGTTTTGCCAACTATCGCTGGCTAGCAATTACTTTTTTCCGACTACCATTGCCTACCAATGACTTTTTTCTGACTACCATTGCCTAGTAATGACTTTTGCCGAAATCATATCTATATAAATAGTTGGTTCATCATTATTGACATTTGTGTAGCTAGGGCACGTCCCGCCTCGGATGGGACAATATATTAAGGAAAAGTAAATGTATGTAAATTATTATTATGAAACTGATAAGGAGAGCATCTGTGGCTAGCTCAAGTGTAGCTTGAACACCCTATTAACTACAAAGAGGTCGATCAAACCAGTACAATTTTACCACTTTACATAACATTTCTCACTAATACCATTATACTTATCATGATTAAAATATTGATTAATTTAAAAAAAAAAAAAAATTCTTCACTTATCGGGGCCAGGCCCATGATTACAAACTCAAAAACTAAACATTGAACGACCAGATTCTAAATTCTTTTACAGACACGCCTACTTTTACGCACACGCCTACTTTTACAGACACGCCTACTTTTACGCACACGCCTACTTTTACAGACACGCCTACTTTTACAGACACGCCTACTTTTACGGACACGCCTACTTTTACAGACACGCCTACTTTTACGCACACGCCTACTTTTACGGACACGCCTACTTTTACAGACACGCCTACTTGTACGGACACGCCTACTTTTACAGATACGCCTACTTTTACGCACACGCCTACTTTTACAGACACGCCTACTTTTGCGGACACGCCTAATTTACGGACACGTCTACTTTTACAGGCACGCCTACTTTTACAGACACACTCTTTATATACAATTGTTGCTCCTAGTGAGCTTAAAAAAAAACTACACCAGTCCGTACAGAGTTCGTCACCAATGGCACATGATAACAAGACACAAGCCTATTTATAGCGTCAGCGTAGTGTAAGCCATTCTCACCACAGCTGAATTTTTTTATATTGCTTTGATACTCTTGAGTTTATTCATGAATGCATTTATTTAAGCGCAATGTAATACTTAAGACGTTCTATTATTTTATTGTAGGTTGCAAGGGGTGGAGCTTAGACGGCACTCGCCAGGGTGCCAACATCATCCGCCACCACAATCGTCTTAAGATAGGAACTAAATAGGGAATTAAGCGATAAAATCCCATGTACTTCACTAGGGGCGCCAAACTAGTTTTTTGGATTGGTCCGCCCTGATTGGCATGCTTTTCTATACACAGGGCGCCGTGGGGAGATATTCATCAACGGCCCCCGCCCTAAATATTTGCCTTTATTATCTCAAAAGTGACGCCTTCGTACTGTACAGCCATGACCATCAAAAAATGTATTTTAAACTTGATTTCATGGTCTTTATTTATCAGAGACTTCCATCAGTCTTTTCAGAAGCCGCCATTTTCTGGCAAGACTTGAGACAAACCTTGGTGTCAAAGACAAATCACCCACGTCTCACCCCGGTGAAATACCATTTTAAAACAAGGGGGACACAATAATGGTGATGGTATTTACTTTAAGATATTTTAGGCGTCTGCTGGGCGGTCAGATTTATCTCCGTCCGATCTGACCAGTTCATCTCTCTGACCATATTTCTCCGAACTTTGTCCAGGCGCGGCTGCGGCTATCTTTAACATCGCGAGCCCTAATTTCCCTATCAGCAGACATTGTGACGGTGGACCAGACCATAAAATACTGTTTTGTCTCCACAACCCGATACCCTCAAAGCGGATTCGATACCGTCCAGGCCTACGTCAATGTATATCCTCTTCAGCATATTCGCACCAAATACTGAGCTAAACATTTGATTCGATGCCTTGGTTCATATTCGGTTGAGAAATGCGTTCTCCCAGAGTTGAGCCCTTACTAATTGTGGTTGCTAAACTAATGTAATGGTAGAATATATTTCATACGTCTAAAATCCCTGCATGCTTCCGTTTTTTCATCTAGAAGTATTTCAAACTGGGCAACCGTGTACACATTTCGACCAGACAAACTGAGCCAACTAGTACACTCCCAAAAAAGCATCACGACCCAACAATGTACACATCGAACTAGACGAAACGACGCAACAAGAGAACCAAGTAAACATGTACACATCCAACTTGGGAACCTGAGCGCACTTCGTACACACCCAACTAGAGAACACGAGCAGACTATGTACACACTCAGCTAGAGAACGCAAGTGTACCTGTACACACCCAACTAGAGAACCCAAGCGTACCATGTAAACACCTAACTAGAGAATCCAAACGTACCATGTACACACCCAACTAGAGAACACTAGCGTACCATGTACACAGCCAACTAGAGAAACAAAGCGTACCATGTACACACCCAACTAGAGAACCCAAGCGTAACATGTCCACACCCAACTAGAGAACCCAAGCGTAGCATGTACACAACCAACTAGAGAACCCGAGCGTTCCATGTACAAAACCAACTAGAGAACCCAAGCGTACCAGGTACACACCCAACTAGAGAACCCAAGCGTACCATGTACACACCCAACTAGAGAACCCGAGCCTTTCAATGTACACAACCAACTAGAGAACCCAAGCGTAACATGTCCACACCCAACTAGAGAACCCAAGCGTAGCATGTACACAACCAACTAGAGAACCCAAGCGTAACATGTACACACCCAACTAGAGAACCCAAGCGTAGCATGTACACACCCAACTAGAGAACCCCAGCAGGGGGCGTTACTCGCTATATAATTCCTCACAAACAAATGCAGTTGGCATCGGGGTAAAATTGTTTCTCCTTTTGCCGATAAATTGCCTCTATACCAACGGTTCTAAACCTATGGGCCACGACCCCTTTGGGAGTCGAACGACCCTTACACAGGGGTCGCCGAAAACCATTGGAAAACACATATTTATTATAAAGTAGAAACGAAAATAATTTTATGTTTGGGGGTCACCATAACACGAGGAACTGTATTAAAGGGTCGCGCCATTAGGAAGGTTGAGAACAGCTGCTCTATAATGTTCTATGCACACGCTCTAGTATATTACTTTTCCCTACAGTTTTGCTCTGTAGCAACAGGAGATGTGTTTCATTACTTTGTGATCTCATTAAATTTCTTATTTAACAGCCATCGAGTTTCGGTTTATAAATTTTTTCCAGTCCTTGTTTTCATAGAGATACAAGTTATCTACCAGAATATATTAGTTTCTTTAATATTACTTTATTTATGTATTCCAACATTTCTGCTCAATTTAATAAGCAATAAAAAATTTATTGGTTGAATAGCCCGGCAAAACATTGAACAACATTAAGTTTTTTATTTTACGATTCTTTTTTTTAACGTCAGCTATTTTGCCAAGTGGCTAAAAAAATTTGCAGTTTGATCTCGGCCATAAGCACAGAACAAGATGTGATGAGTTCCATCTAATAAGACAGTGGTCGGCAAATCGCGGCTACCCGGCTGCATGCGGCTCATTAAAGACCTTAGAGCGGCTCGGCCAGTCGGCCACAAATCGGGTTTGACTCCGAAAAACATGATTCTTGACAGGCTCTTTATAAGAAGTTTAGCTCCCAACATTTTTTAATCGTCCTGCTGCTGATTTTTGGCTCTCTTGACTAATGAGTTTGCCGATCATTGCCATAGAATAAGGAGCTGAATATAAAAAAAAAAAATTCTTCAGATGATGAAACGTGGCAATGATTGCAATGATTTAACCATCTTCAACAAACCTTTAATATCCCTGGCTTCTAAATAAGCATTTAAAAAAAAAAAAACTATTGTTCCAGCCAGGGCCCATCGCCTCTCTTGTGTTGTGTGACGCCACCAACTCTCTTGGTGCCACGCACTGCAATTTGCTTCCCGTACGTGATTATGAACACTTGTTGGTTATGAGACTCGTTAACAAAATGCGAAAAAACTTTCATCCTTGATGAGTTTGTCTACAATGACTAGAAATTTGCCATTAACATACTAAACTCTCGCATGCCAAATGCATATATTGTTACGACAGACTGACAACCCACACGTGACACATGCGTATGCAATGCTCTCATTGTGATTTCCAGTTACGCTCCTAGATAAAATTTTAAAAAATACAGAATAATGCGGCTCGCATTTTTTCACAAACGCAAATTTGACCATGATAAAACATTTCTGAGATAGTTACATTTTCTGCCGGTCCACGCTCGCATAGAGTACAAAATTGCAACTCTGTGCTACCGCTGCTTGCATGACCTGGCGCCAGTGGCGTAGCGAGGGTGTTTTGCGCCCGGGGACAAGATCCATTTTAAAGCGCCCCCTTTTCTTTTTTTCAACTCTAAAACCCATTATTTTACCAATAATATATATATCAAATCACATTTTGGTGCCCCTAACTAGCTTGTGCCTGGAGACATCTGTCCCCCCTGCCCCCCCCATCGCTACGCCTCTGCCTGGCGCCGTCCTATCTCACAGCGTTCGTGACGCCTTATGTACCAAATAGAAAACTGCGATCATCCTACAGTTATAAACTCTCGATACCGCGTGTTCGCCTTGAGACTTACGGGAGGCGCACGTTCGCCTTTGCTGGTCCAACAATTTGGAACACACCTCCTGTTGCTCTCAAAGCAGCCAGACACTTGAGTCTTTCAAAACCGATTTGAAAACATATCTATTTTGCAAACACCTGTTTTGATGAATTTGTCTACCATCTTTTCCAGCTAGCTATTATCTCCTAGATGTAAAAAGGCCTGTGTTGTTTATGGTTGCAAGGCATGAAAGACGGGGTATTCTCGTATGTAGTTTTTGTAATGTTGCGTTTTGTAATTCAATGTGGTAACATATATTTTTTTTCTTTTCTTTTTTAATATTGTTGACTTTGTACCGCGCTTCTAGCCTTTGGGGATGAAGCATGATCTTCAAAAAAGCTTTATTTTTATTATTATTATCATTATTATTACAGGCTGTCTACCGACGCGTGACACATGCATATCTTGTTACGACAGACTGTCTACTCACACGTTCCAAGCACCTCCTAGAGAAGGTACGATTTTTAAACGTTCTGTCCCCAAAATATAAATAAGATGTGTAATTGTGATTCAGACATGCCCGAGCGAGACGTCAGTGAGAATTGAGCGAGAGCTATCTACTATTTGTCGCATATATCATCATTTTCACATTCTTGAGACCCGATAAGCATTTTTTTCAAAAAAATTATAAAGAACTTTCAAAACTGTTAAATTTATTTTTGAGTTAAAAATCGAAATAATAGTCCTTCATTTGCCTTTATTTCTAAAAGGAGATGAAAGAGCTACACTGTGATCCATGAAGAGCTACATTGCTATCTGAAAGAGATAGATTGTGATCTGAGAAAGCTTCATGATGATATTGAGATATGAGAGAGCCACATTGAGATTCGTGAGAGCTACATTGTGATCTGAGAGAGCTGCATTGTGATCTGAGAGAACTGCATTGTGATCTGAGAGAGCTGCATTGTGATCTGAGAGAACTGCATTGTGATCTGAGAGAGCTGCATTGTGATCTGAGAGAGCTGCATTGTGATCTGAGAGAGCTGCATTGTGATCTGAGAGAGCTGCATTGTGATCTGAGAGAGGACGTAACACTAGACTCTCTCGACGTAACACTAGACTCTCTCGTGCATTGTGATCTGAGAGAGCTGCATTGTGATCTGAGAGAGCTGCATTGTGATCTGAGAGAGCTGCATTGTGATCTGAGAGAGCGGCATTGTGATCTGAGAGAGCTGCATTGTGATCTGAGAGAGCTGCATTGTGATTTGAGAGAGCTGCATTGTGATCTGAGAGAGCTGCATTGTGATCTGAGAGAGCTGCATTGTGATCTGAGAGAGCTGCATTGTGATCTGAGAGAGCGGCATTGTGATCTGAGAGAGCTGCATTGTGATCTGAGAGAGCTGCATTGTGATTTGAGAGAGCTGCATTGTGATCTGAGAGAGCTGCATTGTGATCTGAGAGAGCTGCATTGTGATCTGAGAGAGCTGCATTGTGATCTGAGAGAGCGGCATTGTGATCTGAGAGAGCTGCATTGTGATCTGAGAGAGCCGCATTGTGATATGGGAGAGCCACATTGTGATCTGGGAGAGCCACATTGTGATATGGGAGAGCCACATTGTGATCTGGGAGAGCCACATTGTGATATGGGAGAGCCACATTGTGATCTGGGAGAGCCACATTGTGATATGGGAGAGCCACATTGTGATATGGGAGAGCCACATTGTGATATGGGAGAGCCACATTG
>CAXITT010000347.1:523356-540014 GCA_964033795.1 Lymnaea stagnalis | reverse complement strand
CCCCCCCCCCCCAGGTCCGAAAGCAACCGTGAACTTGTACCTGCCACCAGGACAGACAAGACCCCCCCCCCCTCAGTCAGGCCACACGCCCTGGGGCCCGCTCATCATCGACCTAGTTTTCACATCCTTCAGAAAGGGCAAAAATGGCGCCGAATGGGTCTTACCTTTATCAAACTAACAAAATACAGTTAAGTGGCAGAGGGAGTGAAGGAAAGAAAGGAAAGGGGGAAAAAAAGAAACAAAGTTTAAAATAACTCACCTGTCTGTGAGGGTATCAAAGGTTTAAACAATTTTTAAAAAAAAATGTATATATTTTTTTATAAATGGAATACAATCTTTTCCAAGTGGCACACTTACACATTACAAGGTTATGGAAGAACCAGGTTAGTAGATAGGGAAATTCAACACTGAGAGATTCCCTTTAGAAAGATATACGGAAACTCGACACTGAGACATTCCCTTTAAACGGATGTATGGAAATTCTACACTGAGAGATTCCTTTAAAAAAAAAATTATTCAAATCGAGGCACACACAAAAATTATGTGGAGAAATGTGGAAAGTTTCAGATACACACTGCAGCTGGTCTTTGACAGTTCACAGTAGGCCAGGGTTTGAGTCCAGGTCAACAAGAATGTTAAATCCAAAATATTGGCATTTAGAATTGTTAATGGGAAGGATTAATTTTTCAAATATATATTTTGTATGATGCATGCTCGATTTCTTGCTGTACTACTAGCGATAAACGCCAAGAATTTCATTTTGGAAAAATAATGAAACATTTAGAATGAGAAATAAACTGAAATGTATATTTCAACTTAGACATTGAAATGGTGTTAGATTGATAAAATTATATCAGAAAATAAAGTGGATACAGTAAGTTAAAGAGAAATACATTTTAAGTTGAGTTGAAGCGATAAATCTAAACCCATCCCTAGCCTTAACCCTAACCTTAAACCTAACCTTAAACCTAACCCTAAACCTAACCCTAAACCTAACCCTAAACCTAACCGTAAACCTAACCGTAAACCTAACCGTAAACCTAACCGTAAACCTAACCGTAAACCTAACCGTAAACCTAACCGTAAACCTAACCGTAAACCTAACCCTAAACCTAACCCTAAACCTAACCCTAAACCTTACCCTAAACCTTACCCTAAACCTAAAAGTAAACCTAACCCTAAACCTAACCCTAAACCTAACCCTAAACCTAACCCTTAACCTAACCCTTAACCTAACCCTTAACCTAACCCTCAACCTAACCCTTAACCTAACCCTTAAACTAACCCTAACTCGATCTCTGTGCATCCTGAAGGTTAATTTTCTTGGCCTTTAAAGAACTATTTTAAAAAAAGGGAAATTTATAAGTGTGTTTGTGTGTGTGTGTGTGTTTGGGTAAAAAGGGGAGGGGACTGTTGCGAGACTGCAAAGAGCATTACTTATTATTTCCCCTGTTCAAGTGGATATATTTTAAAATTGTATTTAATGAAGGTGGAAATAAGAGAGTCAGTTGACGTAAGTGGCTAGAATTGGGAAGGGAAAGCTCTTATTTACTGGGAGTTGATAAGTCTATATGTAGTGTCTAGACTCTAAACCAAAAAAATAGGCAGAGAGGGGGGGGGAGGGTCTGTTTTTATCGCAAATGTAGATAACACTTTTTTAAAGTTCCGATGCACTTCTATTAAGATGATAACAATTAATGACGTCTAAATGCACGTCTGCTGATGAAAATCCCTTCTAAGATATAGTCATTGAATTTATAAATTTTTTAAAATGTAGCAAAACAAAGTAAAAATTTGAGCATTTTTAAAAACAAAGTACTCTTGATAAGATTATGTTGGTAGAATAAGAAAGACAACCCTGTACGGTTGAAACGGTCATGTGACAGGTTGAATTGACACCATACGCCCATGCAAGCAAAGAACACACAACGCTGCTGCGATTTAAAAAAATGGAAACTCCGCTGTAAAAATTGGCGTCGTAGTCGTCGTCATTTTCCACCGTGAAATCTCTCATCAGATCTGGTTTGATCTTGGCCTTTTGTTTTTGGCTTCGGGGGTTTGGAGTGGCCAGAAAGATCGATACTTCTAAAACTGTGATTCCAACTATCTCGAGGCAGCTCATAGCATTGAAAGGCGACTGCTGACTCCCGTGAAATGTGACTAACATATATTCGACACTATAGCATGAAGCCAAAGACTTCTTTCCTGGAAATTCTTTTATTTTATTTTAATTCCAGCCATTTAAAAAAAAAAAACTTAAAAAAAAATAAAATAAATAATTCCTCTCTTAAACTCTCTCTCTTAACTGGAAAAGAACATGTCACCAGCATCAGCTTCTCCAGCAATCAACAACTGATAACCTAAGACTCCTACTACACACTTACTACAGACCCGGTACATACCTACTACACACCTACTAAACACCCCTTACACACCTACTACACACCTGCTACACACCTACTAAACACCTGCTACATACTTATTACACACCTGGTACACACCTACTACACACCTGATACACACCGCTACAAAACTACTACACACCTACTACAAACCAACGACACACCTAATACACACTTTTACACACCTACTACACACCTAGTAAACACCTGGTACACATCTGTTACACACTTCTACACACCTTTTACACACCTACTACATACCACATACACACACCAACTACACACGTACTACACACAAACTACACTCCGACTACACACCTACTACACAACTAATCCACACCTACTACACACCTATGAATCCACTACCTATAAGGGCGACAATGTGGCCGTAAAGTTGAGCGTAGTTCATTATTTACGCCGTGTGTGTGTAAATTTGTCGTTGGCCCATGCAACTCGGGGCTGCCTAGTGTCAAGAATTTGTTTGCTGATTCTTCCTACTGATCATTACGTCTACGATTATGTCCATAACTCTTGGTCTAGATTTCCTTCTGTCCAATTTGTGCCCGTTGCTGCTATGTCAGACAGATATGAAGATACGACAATGATATATATCGCAGCACTTGACACCTATGAAATATAAATAGTGCAAAGAAAGACCTAAAGAAAAAGTGTAAAGAAAGACCTAACCTAATAATGTAAAGAATGACCCAAACACATAGTGTAAAGAAAGACCTAACCACAGTAGTGTACAGAAAAGACCTAACTTAATAGTTTAAAGAAAGACGTAACCAAATAGTAAAAAAAAAGGCATAACAGATTGTGTAAAGAAAGATCAAACCAAATAGTGTTAAAAAGACCTGGGCCAATAGTGTAAAGAAAGACCTAGCCAAATAGTTTAAAGAATGACCAAACCCAATAGTGTAAAGAAAGGACCTAATCAAATAGTGTAAAGAAAGACCTAACCAAATAGTGTAAAGAAAGACCAAACCTAATAGTGTAAAGAAAGACCTAACTTAACGTTAAAAGAAAGACCTAACCAAATAATGTAAAGAATGACCCAAACAAATAGTGTGAAGAAAGACCTAACCATAGTAGTGTAAAGAAAAGACCTAACTTAATAGTTTAAAGAAAGATCAAACCAAATAGTGTTAAAAAGACCCAAGCCAATAGTGTAAAGAAATACCTAACCAAATAGTTTAAAGAAAGACCAAACCCAATAGTGTAAAGAAAGACCTAACTTAATAGCTTAAAGAAAGACCTAACCAAATAGTGTAAAGAAAGACCAAACCCAATAGTGTAAAGAGGGTCCTAATCAAACACCTGAATATATTCCTTATATCTGTCTTTTTGTAATTACTCTTGAGCAATTGCAATTAATCATTTATAAAGCTCTGACAAGCGGTCAGAAATCTCCAATTAAAAAGTAAATCCAGCCTTTGTACAGCTTTGATTCAAGGATCAAAACCTTCCAGAAAAGCTCTGTACAGCTTTGATTCAAGGATCAAAACCTTCCAGAAAAGCTCTGTACAGCTTTGATTCAAGGATCAAAACCTTCCAGAAAAGCTCTGTACAGCTTTGATTCAAGGATCAAAATCTTCCAGAACAGCTTTGTACAGCTTTGATTCAAGGATCAAAACCTTCCAGAACAGCTTTGTACAGCTTTGATTCAAGGATCAAAACCTTCCAGAACAGCTTTGTACAGCTTTGATTCAAGGATCAAAACCTTCCAGAACAGCTTTGTACAGCTTTGATTCAAGGATCAAAACCTTCCAGAACAGCTTTGTACAGCTTTGATTCAAGGATCAAAACCTTCCAGAACAGCTTTGTACAGCTTTGATTCAAGGATCAAAACCTTCCAGAGCAGCCTTTGTACAGCTTTGATTCAAGGATCAAAACCTTCCAGAACAGCCTTTGTACAGCTTTGATTCAAGGATCAAAACCTTCCAGAACAGCTTTGTACAGCTTTGATTCAAGGATCAAAACCTTCCATAACAGCTTTGTACAGCTTTGATTCAAGGATCAAAACCTTCCAGAACAGCTTTGTACAGCTTTGATTCAAGGATCAAAACCTTCCAGAACAGCTTTGTACAGCTTTGATTCAAGGATCAAAACCTTCCAGAGCAGCCTTTGTACAGCTTTGATTCAAGGATCAAAACCTTCCAGAACAGCCTTTGTACAACTTTGATTCAAGGATCAAAACCTTCCAGAACAGCTTTGTACAGCTTTGATTCAAGGATCAAAACCTTCCAGAACAGCCTTTGTACAGCTTTGATTCAAGGATCAAAACCTTCCAGAACAGCTTTGTACAGCTTTGATTCAAGGATCAAAACCTTCCAGCACAGCTTTGTACAGCTTTGATTCAAGGATCAAAACCTTCCAGCACAGCTCTGAACAACGTCCAACAATCTGCAGCGAATGGAATCTGTCTTTGGAATGGATGCTAGCACTGCATGATTTACCAATAAACAAAAAAATGGACTTTTAATAAATCAATCGGATAAAAAATGCCATGGAGAGGACAATCTCATGACGGGAGACCTGACTTATCTTTTATGATGACGTTAGTCAGGCGCTGGGGCTGACTTTAGGTGAGAAAGACAGGTAAACAAAACAAAAAAATATCCATTTATTTGAAGGTAAACAATAGTTCAAAGTTGTAAATTGCAAAAATAGACTTTTTTTGTGGCTGAATATATATCATATTTTATATAAATATCTTGATCGTTTTTATTTCTGGACGACGAAAAGTGCATGTTTAAGATTGTTGAATGCTGTCCTGTTTTCAAACACACTATTACAGACATCGGTGTGCCGTATAGCACTATTACAGACCAGGGTCTGCCACATAGCATTATTACAGACTAGGGTGTGCCGCATAGCACTACTACGGACTAAAGTGTGCCACAGAGCACTATTACAGACTAAGGTGTGCCACATGGCACTATAACAGACTAGGGATTGCCACATAGAACTAAGACAGACTAGGGTTTGCCACATAGAACTAAGACAGACTAGGGTTTGCCACATAGAACTAAGACAGACTATAAACTAAAATGTTAATCAAGATTTTTGTTATTTTTTAAAAGATTTTTTAAAACAAAATAACTAAAACAAAATGATATCATGAGGTTAATTATTAAAATAACATGTTATTTTATTTTTTTTCCCGGAACTCAAACATGTGAACAAAACAATGTATTATCAGGGGCGTAGGTAAGTGGGGCGGGCGGTATTTTTCCCCAAGTGCGATGAAATGGAAGAACTTAGAGATTACAACATGTTTGGCGTAATTTGATCTTATCATCAATTGCTACCCATTATTATGAAATATGGGAACAGGGGTTAGGGTTAGAACTACTCGTTATTATGAGATATGAAAACCAATCATTATTATGAGATATTCGAACTACTCATTGTTATGAGATATGGGAACTACTCATTATGAGATATGGGAACTACTCATTATTATGAGATATGGGAACTACTCATTCTTATGAGATATTGGAACTACTCATTATTATAAGATAAGGGAACTACTCATTATTATGAGATATGGGAACTACTCATCATTATGAGATTTGGGAACTACTCATGATTATGAGATCTGGGAACAACTCATGATTATGAGATATGGGAACAACTCATTATTATGAGATATGTGAACAACTCATTATTATGAGATATGGGAAAAACTCATTATTATGAGATATGCGAACAACTCATTATTATGAGATATGGGAACAACTCATTATTATGAGATATGGGAACTACTCATTATTATGAGATATGGGAACTAATCATTATTATGAGATATGGGAACTACTCATTATTATGAGATATGGGACCTACTCATTATTATGAGATATGGGAACTACTCTTTATTATGAGATATGGGAACTACTCATTATGAGATATGGGAACTACTCATTATTATGAGATATTGGAACTACTCATTATCATGGGATATGGGAACTACTCATTATTATGAGATATTGGAACTACTCATTATTATGAGATATGGGAACTACTCATTATTATGAGATAAGGAACTTTGAAAACATTGGCTACATTCTAATCAGTGTATTTAGATTTTCGTTGACATTCTGTTTTGTTGGGGTGGGAGTGGGTGGTAGTGGGTGGGAGTGGTTGGGAGCGGGTGGGAGTGGGTGGGAGTGGGTTGATAAAGGGGTAGGGAGAAGAAAATAAATTAAACAATTCTTCAATCAAAGGTCAAAGGTCAGTATTTGAGCGGTGTCTTTTTCTTTTGATGTCGGGGAATGACTGAAAATATGAAGCTCAATACAGGCCTTTGTGAGAGATGGAATAATACAGGCCTTTGTGAGAGATGGAATAATACAGGCCTTTGTGAGAGATTGAATAATACAGGCCTTTGTGAGAGATTGAATAATACAGGCCTTTGTGAGAGATTGAATAATACAGGCCCATGTGACAGCTACAATAATAAAGGCTTATGTGACAGATGGAATAATACATGACTTTGTGACAGCTGGAATAATACAGGCCTTTGTGACAACTGGAATAATACAGGCCTTTGTGACACCTGGAATAATACGGGCCTACATGACAACTGGAATAATACAGGCCTGTGTGACAACTGGAATAATATAGGCCTTTGTGACAACTGGAATAATACAGGCCTTTGTGACAACTGGAATAATACAGGCCTGTGTGACAGCTGGAATAATACAGGACTATGTGACAGCTGGAATAATACAGGCCTTTGCGACAACTAGAATAATACAGGCCTTTGTGACTACTGGAATAATATAGGAATTTTTGACGGCTGGAATAATACAGACCTTATGTGACAGCTGGAATAATAAAGGTCTTTATGACAGATGGAATAATAAAGGCCTTTATGACAGATGGAATAATAAAGGCCTTTATGACAGATGGAATAATAAAGGCTTAAGGGACGGCTGGAATAATAAAGGCATTTGTGACTGCTGGAATTATACAGGCCTATATGTGACAGCTGCAATAATACAGGCCTATGCGACAGCTGGAATAATATAACAATACACTTAAATCGTTAAGAGTTATCAAAAGAACCTGAGAAATACAATGTTCAGAAGCCAGGACCAGCGAAAGGCAGCCATTTTGTAAAGATACATTTTCTGGTTGATATTGGCTCTTTGAAAAGTCTCACCTTTGACCTCGGGTTAGGAGCGGCTTAAAACAAGGAACTCTCCAAAAACCAAAGTCTTCCGCTGAGTGATTTTAACTCTGAATTCTTAAATGTACCTTTAAAGCGTGCAGATCAACTACTATCTTCTTTTTAAAATGCCTTCAACCAAAATAGTATCGACTTCAACAATTTCTCTGAAGGCAGACCTGACGCGCATTTTTGTGTGTTTCTTCCGGGGCTCACTTCCGAGATGAGTTTTCAGTCAAACCGCCGCCGTCCATCTCCGCGTGGGTTACGGGCCCTATTTAAAACAGCCCCCCTTATTGCTGATGCACCATTATGAAATGCTGGCGAGAAATGCAGCTCCCCTCGCTGACCTGACAGGAATGGGGTAAGGCCCGGGGATTTGTCCATCGCCTGGGAAGACATCGGCTTGGCCATTGAACAAATCCCTTCTTTTAGACCCAAGATGGAGACGTCTTTTTTTTTTTCTTTTTTTATTCGCACCACCTCCCCCCCCCCTCCCCTATCTCCTTAACGACATGCCAATAAACCATCTCACCACCCTTTCAAGAGCGGACGACAAACTAGTCCGTTCAATGTTTACAGCTAACGGGGAGAACGTCCTCGGTCGGTGACGCTCTGCGCACAAGGCAAGTAGAAAGCAGCGATTAAAGTACAAGGCAAGTAGAAAGCAGCGATTAAAGTACAAGGCAAGAAGGAATATGGCACATTTAAAAGCCAATTTTCAAATTATGTCACGGTGCAAGCAGATACAAAGATACAAGCATACATAATATGTAAATATTTGTACGAGGAATTTTAAAACTGGGCGGAATGATACACCATGGTGAAATTATGTGACCTTCCGCAAGCAGATTGAATGTTACACTTGAATGACATGATAATAAATTTTAGAGAGTGCAGTTATCGTGGCGGGATAAACACAAATCATTTAAAGAAAAGAACATGATATATGTTACTTCAGACATGAAATGTGATTCATGATCTATTTTCACATGATCGGTGAAAACGAGAAGCCAGAGACATTTTTATTGGACACGAAAATCCAGCCCATTACAAGTTTTTTTAATTTGTTTATTAACAATAGTTTTGTGGGTTTTGTGCATAAGGCCTTAAACTCTAAGACTGCATCCGGGGCTTCAAAACTCTAGCTACGTCACTACGTGAGCCTTTAATTCAGTCCTTAATGTTGTGGTGACCCACAGCCATACAATTATTTTCGTAGCTTCTTCATAAATATGTGTTTTCCGATGGTCTGGGCGACCCCAGTGTAAAGGTCGATCGACCCCCCCCCCTCCCCAAAACGAGTCGCGACCCACAGGTTGAGAACCGCTGTTTTAGTCACTAAAGCAGTGGTCCCCAATGTGTGCGTGCTAAGACGCGCTTAGTAACAGATGTATGAAAAAACATTCTCAAATTTAGATTTGTTACATTTTAACATAAATTTGATAATTTGTTTAAACTAAAAATTTAAATTTGAAAAAAAAGTACCAATAGCTTTGGTTAGAATTTGACTCGGGCGCCTTTGTCGAACCTGGATAAGCGTCAGACGAAAATATTTTGGGAACCACTGACGTAAACGTTGATCCCTACAACCGTTCGTACTCCTCCCTCATGAGTTGATCTAATCTCAGCGTCGCAGAGAGCCGATGTACTTTAACAAGGGATAAAAGGATAGACATTCATCATGACAATTTATGATCTGGGTGAGAAGCTTGTGACACATACTTAAAGAGTCTTGACACATTCAAGTTCCCCTGACATACAGCAGTGAACAGAGAGGCAGCCCCCTTCCCCCCCCCCCAATCCTCACGAGGGTCACTGTCTCATGCGTGTTGCAGTTTTTTTGCACCTGTTTGACAATTGCGCGATTTTGAGTATCTAAACTCACAGTAAGACGGGGGAGCTCGTGATCCTTCTGGGTTATATATTGTTGGATTGATTGATTGATTGATTGATTGATTGATTGATTGATGTGCATTGTTGGATTGATTGATTGCTTGATGTGCACTGTTGGATTGATTGTTTGATGTGCATTGTTGGATTGATTGATGTGCACTGTTGGATTTATTGTTTGATGTGCATTGTTGGATTGATTGATTGTTTGATTTGCACTGTTGGATTGATTGATTGTTTGATGTGCATTGTTGGATTGATTGATTGATATGCATTGTTGGATTGATTGAATGTTTGATGTGCATGTTGGATTGATTGATTGTTTTATGTGCATTGTTGGATTGATTGATGTGCATTGTTGGATTAATTGATTGTTTGTTGTGCACTGTTTGATTGATTGATTGTTTGATGTGCACTGTTGGATTGATTGATGTGCATTGTTGGATTAATTGATTGTTTGATGTGCACTGTTGGATTGATTGATTGATTGATGTGCACTGTTGGATTGATTTATTGTTTGATGTGTATTGTTGGATTGATTGATTGATATGCATTGTTGGATTGATTGATTGTTTGATGTGCATTGTTGGATTGATTGATTGTTTTATTGCATTGTTGGATTGATGTGCATTGTTGGATTAATTGATTGTTTGTTGTGCACTGTTTGATTGATTGATTGTTTGATGTGCACTGTTGGATTGATTGATGTGCATTGTTGGATTAATTGATTGTTTGATGTGCAATGTTGTATTGATTATTTAATTTTTTGATATGTAGTATAGGAATTATAACTTGTTTGTTATTTTCGTATGTGGTGCTCGACTGATTGTCTCATTGGATATGTGGTGTTTACTTTAGGATTGATTGTTTGTTATTTAGTGTTGGGTTGATTGATTATTCTCAGATTACGGACAGCATGTCACACAAACAGAACCTGTCATTACTGACAGCATTTCCCATAGAAAGAACGCGTCATCACTGACAGCATTTCACATTGACATAACCTGTCATCACTGACAGCATTTCACATAGACAGAACCTGTCTTTACTGGCAGCATGTCAAACAGACAGAACCTGCCATTATTGACAGCCTGTCACATAGAAAGAACCTGTCATTACTGACAGCATGTCACATAGACAGAAGCTCTCATCGCTGACAGAGTTTCCCCACCACAAACACAAGCAGCGTCTAAGAAACAAATTAAAGACCTCAAAAAAGGACAATATACATTTTTTAAAAGGCACCATCTTTTTTTGCTTGTTGCTCTTAGTTCCACACCAATGAGGAAAAAAAATATATTTACAGCACACACAAGCAAGCGACTTCCGTTTGTTTACTCTAGCCCCTCCCACCTCCCCAACTCCCCCCTCCCCTCCCCCGTGAGAGACAGGTAAGAATCAGGGCATCGTAAAGAAATATTTAAGACTTCCTGAACAGCAACATCGACGAGCGTGCATATTTACTTGTGATTGTTGCGCACCGAATGTTGTGTTCTATGGTGCGCGGTGCGTCTTGACATACTTTTGAGTTCGCGCTGTTCTGTCTGGTAGCTGATGTCTGAGCATTGAGTGAGTCGGTTGCATTGTGTCGTCCCCCCCCCCCCCCCCCCCCTCAACCAGCGAGCTTTCGATGTGTCATTTTTGAGTTATCCTACGACCACGTGATGGATGACTCGGATTAAAGGTTTTGGACCGTTCTTGGATTAAGACTTATGTCCAGATTTAATCTGATGACGAGGCGTGCAGGGGCGGAAACATTTGACGAGAGAAACTCAATCATACGCACTCGTCAATCATGATTTAAGGTGCGATTCCCCAACAGGGCGAAGTAGGCTGTCAAAGCATAGTGTCCAGTCAAATAGGGTTTAGAATTGGGTGACGCCATTAATTTTTTTTTAGCTTTCGGATTTCCCAGGGATTGCGTTCTAGCTTTGTAAAGTAATATAGTGGAAAAATTGTGATTAGGCTGGAAGAGAAAATACAGGACAATTAGATGGACGTTTCGGCAAAACGCCTTCGTTAGATATCTTTACACATTACAGTTTGTTAATTTTTAAAATAAGAAGGCTTAGTTAACCTCATACTTATATGAAAGAAGGTGCAACATTATACGAGAGGTTCCGCCCCAAACATTCATTGAGATTATCTGAGACAAATTTACAGACAATGATCCGTACTGAGAAGAACTGCTGAGAAGCGCTGGCAACAGGTAAATATAGAAAATGATAAATCTAACAAGATGATAAGACCAATTAGCCAAAGACGTGATGATTTTTTTTTCATTACAAAAATACAAATGAACAGGGAGGAACAGAACCCCACAACAGATGAAGCGCCTTGAGCAGTTCATGTCAAGATTAAATCCCTGATATAGCGTTACTCAGTTGACACCATATCATGTACATGTAACCTGAAACGTGAGCGGTTAGAGAGAGAGAGAGAGAGAGAGAGAGAGAGAGGGAGAGAGATAGAGAGAGAGAGGGAGAGAGAGAGAGGGAGAGAGAGAGAGAGAGAGAGAGAGAGAGAGAGGGAGAGAGAGAGAGAGAGAGAGAGAGAGGGAGAGAGAGAGAGAGAGAAGGGGCTCTCTCTCTCTCCCTCAGAGAGAGAGAGAGAGAGGGAGAGAGAGAGAGGGAGAGAGAGAGAGGGAGAGTGAGAGAGAGAGAAGGAGAGAGAGAGGGAGAGACAGAGAGTGGGAGAGAGAGAAGGAGAGAAGAGGGAGAGAGAGAGAGTGGGAGCGAGCGAGGGGAGAGAGAGTGAGTGGGAGAGAGAAAGAAGAGAGAGAGAGAAGAGAGAGAGGGAGAGAGAGTGGGAGTGAGAGAGAGGGAGAGAGAGAGAGGGGGAGAGAGAGTGGGAGTGTTAATCACACTCTCTTCCTCTGCCAGAAATCTTGGAGTCACGCTTACAGACACTCTCCCCACGGACAACCATGTCACTAATATATGCAGATCAGCATATAACGAAATTAGAAAAATCAGTACCATTAGACACCTCCTCTCCTTTGATGCCACAAAACCTCTCGTCTCTTCACTCATTCTTTCAAAATTTGACATCTGTAACACTCTTCTCGCAGGCATTCCTTAACACCACATAGACAAACTTCAGAAGGCACAGAACTCAGCATGCAGACTCATTTTTAAATCAAAGAAACACGACCACATTCAACCACACACGCGGCAACTCCACTGGCTTCCAATATCCTCTCGCATCAAGTACAAGTCTGCCAATCTATGCTTCAACTCGTTCACTGACCCTCACTTTCCTGTCTATCTCTCTGAACTGTTGCTTCATTACATCCCCACAAGACAACTACGCTCTTCCATTGACAATAGAACCCTCTCAATCCCAAGAACCAAATCTAAGACCATCGGTGAACGCTCCTTCTACTTCCATGGGCCCACGTTCTGGAACAAGCTCCCCTTCCATGTCCGCATTGTGAAACCTCGTCAACTTTCAAAAAGTCCCTTAAAACCCATCTGTTTAGGTCCGCCTATGACCTGCGATGCACCCTCCTTGCCCTGCCTCATTTTCTGTCTCGGGTTGATCCTGTAATATAGGCCAAAACGTGCCAAAGTGTCTTCGTTTTATAGCCATTTTAATTGTTTCTATAGCATAGTAGTTACTATCCTAGTGTCTCATTTTTATTTTACTTAGTTTACATGTTTTTAATAATTGTAAAGTGCTTAGAGCTTTAAGGTAAGCGCTATATAAAAATGCCTAAATAAATAAATAAATATGCACGCATTTGTCACGCTACTCAACAAGTCGTCTCTGGTGAGGAAAGGGCAGTGCTGTAAAATGCGCGCTCAAAAAATCGTCCTCGGTCAAAGCATCCTCTGTTACTTTCAGAAGTCAGGTGTGTATGTGTGTGTTTGTAACATTTGAAATAGGGTATTGAGGCTCCATCAGTCAGCTGACATTCGATCATTATGATTTTTTTTTTAGAAAATCTTAAAGTCATGAACAGAGAGTCCGAGTGGTACAGGTTAAGTTCCGAGTGCATTCATCGATGTTCAGAAACAAATGCTAATCAATGAACTATGACCTCCATGATTAGAATGGTAACTGAAACCTTGAAACACCAAATGAAAGAGAAAACTATTTGAGATCCGTTGTTTCTGTTGGTCTCTTTCTCTCAGCCGGTGACCCAACAGAAATCCCTTCGCTACACCACTTGTGATCACATCCCATCGGCTGGGAACCTCTGCTCTATGTCACTAGGCTGTTTATGGGGCAAACGATCCTTATGTGGTGTTGTGGTTTATGCTTCGACACAAAAGTCATATATATACACATATAGATATATACATATATATTATATATATATACATATCTATATAAACATACATATAGATATATACAAATTTAGATGTATACACATTTAGATATATACAAATTTAGATATATACAAATTTAGATATATACACATTTAGATATATACACATTTAGATATATACACATATAGATATATACACATATAGATATATACACATTTAGATATATACACATTTAGATATATACACATTTACATATATACTCATTTAGATGGGTAAATGGGACCCGTTAACCTTGGATGGCAACTCATCTAAGAAAAGGAAACTCTGAAATCAAACCCGGAGATGGAGTCCCGTAAGCGGATATCATTGACACAATGAAACATTCCGACAACTCCTGCGACGCCCCTGGTGCCAAGCTGTATCATCGACATGATGTTTCCTTGGGCTATCCAGCGGCGTGGAGAGATGCGATTTGCTGTTGGGAACCAGCTTGTAATCCTAGAAGAAGAATCCCAGGCCTTACGGATTTCGTCCTGGGCATTCTTCACCATCGTCACATTGTGACGGAGGGATGCCGGCAAAAAAAGAGACATACACATATAGATGTATACACATATAGATACTTGTATTAAGTTGTAAAAAAAAATAGCTTATCTATATTTCGTGACGGATTCGAGACTAGACTTTGCGACCTGTCAAGAATGCTTATCTCATATAAAGTATACAGCTTTTTTTTTTACTAAAGGGGCGATGAACTCATATCCAACTATTGCTTTACAAGCTTACGTTAGACGGTTATCTGTAAGGCTAGTCAGGGGGGAGAATGCAGTAACTATAAACCACGTGACAGATCTCAGGACTTTTCTAAAAATAGTTTTCCGTTCATCAATCAACAATAGCATTGGAGGAATGATCAAATCGAACTCTCTTATTGTTAGATTCAGTTTAAAAATATATTTTTATTTATTTTTATTTTATCCAGGCATTTCCCGGAATCCCGGAATGAGATTGACTTTTGTACCTTTTCTTTTTTCCGGCATGAGCGAAACCCGGAAAATAGGAAACCAGGAAAATAAAAAAAAAACATGAGAAATGAGAAACCTGGGAAATTAAAAAGAAAAAAAAACCTAGTTGTGACCAGAATTCCTTGTCCCTTTCTTTTAATCCATAAAGTCTTTCAATCATTAGATCATCGATTTGAAACTAAAAAATGAATTTTTAGTGATTTGATACATTACAGGAATGAAACTCCAGCCCCTCCCCCCCCCCCCCAACCCACTGGCGCAATCATTATTTCAATCCAGGCTCCTTTTTCATATACCACACCACTTCTCTTTCACGTTCAAACTCAAGAGTGACTCAAATACCTGGAGAAAGGATCTCTGGAACTGAAGCTCTGACAATTACAGAGCTGGTCATCAATTACATTTATACAAAATAAGAGCCAAAAACTGCTAAACCNAACCTTTTGGGCATAATCCCAACCTTTACAAAATTGGGGGGGGGGGGGGGCAAGGGGGGGAGAGTAATTTTTTATAAGTATTTTCCAATTATTTTGTCCTCGGAGCCATATAGCTTATGATTTTGAGAGGAAAGTCGAAACATTAGCTACACACGTTACGAAAAGTGAGACCTTTTTTCAGATTAGCTGTGCAGATCGGCCGTGAAGATTGTCGGTGCTGATCGGCCGTGAAGGTTAGATGTGCTGATCGGCCGTGAAGGTTAGCCGTGCTGATCGGCCGTGAAGGTTAGATGTGCAGACCCCTAGCACAATAAGATCACTAAGCTAGTGAACAGAGGGGATTAATAAGTGTGTAATAAGTAAAAAAAAAGTTATCATAGGTATCATTTTCATCATGAGTCCCACAAACCTGAATCTCTCTGTAAGATAATGAAGGAGTCCCACACACCAGAGTCTCCCTTTAAGATAATGAAGGAGTCCCACACACCAGAGTCTCCCTGTAAGATAATGAAGCAGTCCCCCACACCAGAGGCTCCCTGTAAGATAATGAAGGAGTCCCACACACCAGAGTCTCCCAGTAAGATAATGAAGTAGTCCCACACACCAAGAGTCTCCCAGTGAGATAAAGAAGGAGTCCCACACACCAGAGACTCCCTGTAAGATAATGAAGGAGTCCCCCACACCAGAGTCTCCCTGTAAGATAATGAAGGAGTCCCCCACACCAGAGTCTCCCTGTAAGATAATGAAGGAGTCCCCCACACCAGATCTCCCTGTAAGATAATGAAGGAGTTCCCCACACCAGACTCTCCCTGTAAGATAATGAAGGAGTCCCCCACACCAGAGTCTCCCTGTAAGATAATGAAGGAGTCCCCCACACCAGAGTCTCCCTGTAAGATAATGAAGGAGTCCCCCACACCAGAGTCTCCCTGTAAGATAATGAAGGAGTCCCCCACACCAGACTCTCCCTGTAAGATAATGAAGGAGTCCCCCACACCAGAGTCTCCCTGTAAGATAATGAAGGAGTCCCCCACACCAGAGTCTCCCTGTAAGATAATGAAGGAGCCCCACAAGCTATAAACGCCCCCAAAAAACGTGTCCGCTATCCGGAGGCCTCCCTGTGATTGATAGAACCTCCCCCTAACAACGTTAAATCACATCCCTGGATGTCAGCGTGACCAGAACTCTCTGTTCATCGGGGTCAGAAGGATGCGGGGGGTGTTGGGTGGGGGGTCTGGGAGGGAGATACAAAGCGCACGTACTGGAACAGTCGGGGTCGAGTTTTTTTGTCTGCAGCCTGAGATCTAAAAATTCGTTTAAGTCTGAACTAGAGACACACACACACACACACACTTTGAATTCCGGGGGTAAAAAAATAATCATAAAAAATGATCATCAACATATTTTGAACTGTTTTAGAATACTTTGTTTCAAGGAAGAGGGGGGGGGGGGGG
>CAXITT010000347.1:487895-522158 GCA_964033795.1 Lymnaea stagnalis | reverse complement strand
CACACGGACGCCACACTTAAAGGACAGACGTCCCACACGGACGCCACACTTAAAGGACAGACGTCCCACACGGACGCCACACTTAAAGGACAGACGTCCCACACGGACGCCACACTTAAAGGACAGACGTCACACACGGACGCCACACTTAAAGGACAGACGTCACACACGGACGCCACACTTAAAGGACAGACGTCACACACGGACGCCACACTTAAAGGACAGTGAGAGTAATTTACGAGCCCCGGACATTTGTGATTAAGCTGACGTATCGGATCCCAAATGTGGCGTAACATCCGCTATCACATCAGGATGATCTCCCGTGGAAACGGATTTGGGGGGTGGGTGTGTTTTTGTTTTAGTGGGGGGATGGGTGGAGATGCTTGTGGAGGGGGGCAGAGGGGGGAAGCATTCACGCGGGCTCTACAGGTGCAGGAGAGTGAGCAGCCCCAGCACGAGACACTCAGGAGAGTGAGCAGCCCCAGCACGAGACACTCGCTTCACCTGCTCACCCGTTTCTTTCTTTCGCCAGCCTTTAAAATACAGGACAGCTGTTCTGACCGGGCCACCGCAAATGAATTTATTTTGTCCTTTATTGAGAGTTTGAAACCGCAAACGGAGGTCACAGCGGCCTTTCCTAAAGGAGGAGAATAAAATTAGGACCATAAACGAGTTAAGGATCGAGCCAGGTAAATTTAGAGTAGATGGGGAAAGGTATAATAAGATGCACGTGGAAGGTATAGTAATAAACTGGATGTTTTAATTATACCCCCCAAAATGCGCAATCCAATTGACACACACAAAAAGAATCCTATGTTTGATGGAAGAGTAAGATAATGATTTGTTGTATGTGTCCGGAAAAAAAGGAAACCCTCCTTTTAATGATGAAAACGAATGTTGTATAGTTATCCATTTCTTTCAATTAAAAAAAAAATCATTTTAGTTCTCACATAAAGTTTAATTTTGTATGAAACTACAGTTTGTATTCGATGTGTCGACAAACAGCTTGTGTTCGATGTGTCGACAAACAGCTTGTGTTCGAAGTGTCGACAAACAGCTTGTGTTCGAAGTGTCGACAAACAGCTTGTGTTCGATGTGTCGACAAACAGCTTGTGTTCGAAGTGTCGACAAACAGCTTGTGTTCGAAGTGTTGACAAACAGCTTGTGTTCGAAGTGTCGACAAACAGCTTGTGTTAGAAGTGTCGATAAACAGCTTCTGTTCGAAGTGTCGACAAACAGCTTGTGTTCGAAGTTTCCACAAACAGCTTGTGTTCGAAGTGTCGACAAACAGCTTGTGTTTGTAGTGTCCACAAACAGCTTGTGTTCGAAGTGTCGACAAACAGCTTGTGTTAGAAGTGTCCACAAACAGCTTCAACACAGGATTCAAGGCGTGCCCTCAATTGACCAATCAATATCAAGAGGGTTCCCTTTTTTTCACCCAGACGAAACGTATACACTTGTATTTTATTTGTTTGCCGTCTTACGAGGTAAATCTGTCTAATGAGCTTTGGGATACGCTTCGACGTTGCTTGAAGGACTTGTCGCTGATTGAAGTCGTTGTAAGATTATAGAACTCTAATTTAAAGAAACAACTTACTAAACAACCCATTAAATCAAAGTTTTCCGTCAAAATCCTTTGTACAATTTATAAACGAGTAGTGCCGTTGAAAATATGACCAAACATGCATACAAGTGACGAACTTTATAAGTATCCCAATTAGAGGCCCCCCCCCCCCACCAAAAAAATAATTAAAAAAACTCCTCGAGGCCATCAATCGCACATTTTTTGGCACGCCCCTGAACTGTATTAATATTCTAATGTCCCATTCAGTTTTACACCTCAGATTTATTATACCAGCTATTTCAAAAAAAAAAAAAAAAAGAAAAAAAAAATTACGCATCAAACGCACTTGCGAGATAAAAACAAAAAATCTAATTTAGTGCGGTTATCGGGAATCTCATTTCGTGAAATCGGTGACGTCATTTTTCTTTTATCCACCTCTTGAGGGCTGGGGGCTCTTGGGTGGGGTTTGGGGATGGCAATTCGATAGAATGTGTTGTAGCGGCAAGGTGTCTATTTCCTCGATAGATTGACGGAAAGTGGGTCAGGTAGCCTTCCGAAGATGGTTCCACGGACCCAGAAAGACAACACAAGAACAAAAGCGTAGTTAATTCAAAGGATTTCATTAGGCATTGACTGTCGGTGAGAACGATAGAAATCCGCCTCACTCTAACCTCACTCCACTACCATTACATAGAACAATGGACATCAGATGTGTACTACATAGAACAATGGACATTAGATGAGTACTACATATAACAATGGACAAAAGATTTGTACTACATAGAACAATGGACATCAGATTAGTACTACATAGAACAATGGACATCAGATGTGTACTACATAGAACAATTGACATCAGATGAGTACTACACAGAACAATGGACATCAGATGAGAACTACATAGAACAATGGACATCAGATGTGTTGTTGTTGTTCGTCCGTCGAAGTCGACTAGGACCATCAGATGTGTACTAAATAGACCGATATACATCAAATGTATACTTAATAAACTAATATGTTTATTTCATTTACGGAAGATACTGAAGATAATATGATAAGATAAGATTCTTTTATTGAGCCAAAGAAAGGGACATTTTTAACTACATTATACATATACTTTTTTTCAGCAGTTAAATAAATACATATTTTAATAAAGTCAAAATTTTCCAACTAAAAGAATTTGAACACAAGACATCTACATTAAATTATTTCTCTGGTGTAAAAAAACCCCCACAACATTCAATCAGTGAACTCCCTTAGTCATAATAAGGGACTTAATTAGTGTTCATATGGATTTTGTGACCTTTGTGAGGACGCTGGTAAATTCGTACAAATCGGGAAACAAACGAATTTTTTATATCTTTCAGTCCTCGTCCTGAGAGAAAGAATTCGTTTACGCCAATTTGTATAGTTTTTAAGCTAGGCACGGAATAAAACTATAACTAACAAAAACATTGAATTAATTTATTTTTTATAATTACACTGAACGGTAAAAGAAAGGTAACAATGCACACAAATATCTAGGAACTATCCTGGACTCAGAATGGGACGTAACTCTAAACGAAACACGAACTTCTCGGATTTAAAATGATGCGTTGATTTCCTTGTTATTATTAGTTTGTTTTTTTAAACTTGTAATTTGGCCAATTGTAACAGTAAATATCGGTTAAATACATTGTACACATGACATGTGAGTAACATACGGAAAGGATATATCTTTTTATAATTTCAGATCATGAAATGCTCCATTAAATTCATATCACGATTACGAAAACATTCAATCCTAACAAACAAACAAAACAAACAAAAAATTGTTCCTTAGACACTTCCGGTTGTACACTTCCGGTTGTACACTTCCGGTCTTTCTGAACGATCCGATTTTTTTATTTAAACGCCAAGTGCCCGGATAATTTGTAAGCGTTTCCAGGTAAACAAGCAAGCGGACGAAGCGGACCAAGCGGACCAAGCGGACCAAGCGGACCAAGTGGACCAAACGGACCAAAAGGACCAAAAGGACCAGGCGGACCAAGCGGACCAGGCGGATCAAGCGGACCATGCGGACCAAAAGGACCAAGAGGACCAAGAGAACCAGGTGGACCAACATACGAAGGTGGATTTAATCCAGGAAAGTGAGCAACCCCATGAAAGTTGACCAAAACATGAAAGTGGACCAAACCATGAAAGTGGACCAATCCATGAAAGTGGACCAACCCATGAAAGAAGGCCAATCCATGAAAGAAGACCAACCCATGAAAGAAGACCAACCCATGAAAGAAGATCAACCCATGATAGAAGACCAACCCATGAAAGAAGACCAACCCATTAAAGAAGACCAACCCATGAAAGAAGACCAACCCATGAAAGAAGATCAATCCATGAAAGAAGACCAACCCATGAAAGAAGACCAACCCATTAAAGAAGACCAACACATGAAAGTGAACCCCATAAAAGTGGATCAATCCATGAAAGTGGACCAAACCATGAAAGTGGACCAACCCATGAAAGTGGACCAATCCATGAAAGTGGACAATCCCATGAAAGTGGACCAATCCATGAAAGTGGACTAATCCATGAAAGTGGGCCAACCCATGAAAGTGGACCAATTCATGAAAGTGGGCCAATCCATGAAAGTGGGCCAACCCATGAAAGAAGACCAACATATGAAAGTGAATGAACCCATGAAAGTTGGCCCAACCCTTGAAAGTGGGCCAATCCATGAAAGTGGACCAAACCATGAAAGTGGTCTAATCCATGAAAGTTGACCAACACAATCCTTAGTGGAAAAAAATAAATAAAAGTAAAGAAAATATAATTTACAAAGGAAATTTGTTAAAAATAATAAATAAAAATATTATTAGAGTCTAGCTCCTGAGCTCACTCCATAATTATTTTAATATCATAGAAACTTTCTCTCTTCTTCGTCAATCCTTTATGAAGAGGGATTTTTGTTGGAAGTAAGCCACGAATTAGCTTTACACATTTTTGTAATTTATTTATAACGAAACTAAAATAATAACATTTTATTTTACATATCCTCTCACAAAAGAAACAGATTTTTTAAAATACAAAATAAAATAAAGCACTGTAATTTAGGAAATAATATTTGAAGAATATGTTCAATGAATTCTCCCCAACCGTTGAAGTAATTCTTACATTGATGGCGTCACACTGGATTAGCCTCTCTCGATACTTAGTTCTAGTTAATTAGTTAACTGCTCCGCTGTCAGAGGTGCCAATCATGCTAATGGCGTACACCTATGAAATCCCCCCCCCCCCCATTCCCCACCCCTACACCTTTCACGAGTCGCTAAGCGTTACTATATTAGCAGAGTTTGGATTAGCCTTTCTCGATACTTAGTTCTAGTTAATTAGTTAACCGCCCCGCTTTCAGAGGGGCCAATCATCCTAATGGCGTACACCTATGAAATCCCCCCCCCCCATTCCCCACCCCTACACCTTTCACGAGTCGCTAAGCGTTACTATATTAGCAGAGTCGAACGGGTGAAGCTTTGCGTCTTATCTGCTACACCAACAGAAAGCAGCAATGAAGCTCCACTAACACCATCTACCGGTAGTTACCTGCAGCTTCACCGAAACATCATCTGATATTGAAAAAAAAAAAAAATTCTGTAAGCACATCTTATGGGTCATCTTATTTTTTTTTGATCGCCGAGTTCACCTGGCAGGGGAGATCATCAAAGGAAAGTTTGGGAGAATAAAAGGGCACTTTGCTGCCATTACGCAACGTTTTAAAAGGGGCGGAGAAAGCATCTGTTTTGTAATGTCGATATTTTTATTTTTATTTCTCTCTCCCACTCCCACGCTTTATAGTGTCGGATAATTTAATCTCAATGCCAAGATCTTTCTCGGAGAAGTGAAAGCGTTTTTGTTAGAGAGTATAAAATGGAACAACTGTGTACACAGAGAAGTTGTACAGGTTGATGCGTTCTTGTACCAGAACAGGAGGCTTGGTGTGTGTCTTAGACGATGATCCCATGACTGTCAATTTCGCAGTCCCATGACTCTGATCAGCTGCATCTATAGTTCGCCCATCGCACTCGAAGATGACCAAGACTTTCACTTGAGTAGAAGCCTTGAATTGAGCTGTATTTTGTTTAAAGTGAGACAGAGTGTCGCAATGCATCAGCCTCACTATCTCGTCCTTGTTCACCTGTTTAAAATGGCCAGATTTAGTCCAGCCGAATGGAAATTGACCAGGGGGCAGTCGATGACCAGCGGTATTTCTCGCGTCTCACGGTGCTCTTTATGCGTTCCCTCCTCAGGAGAAGAGTCATCGCTATCATCTGGGATTAGTCATTTGCATCATAGGAGATTATTCATTTGTGTTACATGAGATTAGTCATTGGCATTACAGGACGCTGGTTATTGATGTATAAGCGATTAGTCACTGTTTCATCTGGGATTAGTGATTGTTTCGTCTGGGATTAGTCATTTTTATCATAGGAGATTATTCATTTGTGTTACATGAGATTAGTCATTGGCATTACAGGACGCTGGTTATTGATGTATAAGCGATTAGTCACTGTTTCATCTGGGATTAGTGATTGTTTCGTCTGGGATTAGTCATTTTTATCATAGGAGATTATTCATTTGTGTTACATGAGATTAGTCATTGGCATTACAGGACACTGGTTATTGATGTATAAGCGATTAGTCATTGTTTCATCAGGGATTAGTCATTTGAATCATAGGAGATTATATTTTTTTTTTGACCCAGTAAATATCACCCACCCCTCCCCTTTCCTACACCCACACAAAATCTACGGAATGTTGAAAAAAATCCTTGTTTTGAAAGTCGTCCAACATCTCCTGTTTCACCTCTGCTATAATTTGTTGTCGCCGTCATCGACTTTTGCCAAAAGGTAATATTACCCCGTACCCGCTTTGCCGATCTTTGAGAGCCGCATGTCAGGCAATCCAAGTGACTTTTCTGTCTCCAAGAAAAGTTGCTCGTCAGATCTCTTGAGGAAAAGGTGGAAAGAAAGAGAAAAAAGTGGGAAAAGTTGGAAAGAAAGAGAAAAATGTGGGAAAAGGTTGAAAGAAAAAAAAACGTGGAAAAGGTGGAAAGATTTTTAAAAACAACGTGGAAAGAGGACGAAGGAAAGAGAAAAACGTGGGAAACGGTGGAAAGAAAGAGAAAAACGTGGGAAACGGTGGAAAGAAAGAGAAAAACGTGGGAAACGGTGGAAAGAAAGAGAAAAACGTGGGAAACGGTGGAAAGAAAGAGAAAAGGTGGAAAAACTATTAAAAAGATGGAAAGAGAGAGAAAAAAGTGGAGAAAGGATCAAACAAAAGTGTGAAGAGAGAGAAAAAAGTGGAAAGAAATACAAAAGATAGTTTAAAGAGTTTAAGTGGGTAAAAGGAGAAAAAGGTGGAAAGAAAGAGAAAAAAGTGGAAAGAAAGAGAAAAAAAAGTTGGTAAAAAGGAGAAAAAAGTTGAAAGAAAGAGAAAAAAGTGAGAAAAAATAAAAAAAAGTGGAAAGAAAGAGAATAAATAGTGGAAAGAAGACGAAAAAAGTGGAAAGAAAGAGAATAAATAGTGGAAAGAAGGAGAAAAAAGTGGAAAGAAAGAGAATAAATAGTGGAAAGAAGGAGAAAAAAGTGGAAAGAAAGAGAATAAATAGTGGAAAGAAGGAGAAAAAAGTGGAAAGAAAGAGAATAAATAGTGGAAAGAAGGAGAAAAAAGTGGAAAGAAAGAGAATAAAGAGTGGAAAAAAGGAGAAAAAAGTGGAAAGAAAGAGAAAAAATAGGGGAAAGAAGGAGAAAAAAGTGGAAAGAAAGAGAATAAATAGTGGAAAGAAGGAGAAAAAAGTGTAAAAAAAAAAAAGAGCAAAAAGTGGAAAGAAAGTGGAGAAAAAAAAAAGCTGGTCTTGCCGTTAACCTTAACCCCAATGCGCTTGTTTTAAGCCACATTGTATCCATTGTAAGAGCGTCGGCCCAGGTGGTCTCCACTTGGCATGTTTGTATTGTTGCTGGGTGCCATCCCCTTGCAGATTAGCCACAGGAAGTTCAAACATTGCTTTGGCTTACGCCTGACTGGGGCGCACGTTTTGCGGGGTAGTGGGTGGGGGAGAACGACATAAGAGGCGGTGAGCTGGGTGTACCTCACAAGGAGACCCGCATAGGTGGCAGGTCGGAGCTTCAGGTGGGTCGGTGCTTCAGGTGGGTCGGTGCCTTAGGTGGGTCGGATCTTCAGGTGGGTCATGGCTTTAGGTGGGTCGGAGCTTCAGGTAAGTCGGAGCTTCAGGTGGGTCGGAGCTTTAGGTGGGTCGGGGCTTCAGGAGGATCGGTGCTCAGACAGTTATGGATCGATCATTTATTGATTGATTGATTGATTGATTGAATACTTATATAGCGCTAACTATCCATGCTATTTTAGCGTGCTCACTGCGCTCTCAGTGATGGGTTAGAGTTCCGTTTGAGGCTTAAAGTCTAAATATAACATTTGAATATTGAACGAGCTTTTGAACCCGTTAAAAAAAAAAAGAACCAAAAAAAAAAAAAGAAAAAAAAAAAAAAAAAAAAAAAAATAAAAAAAAAAAAAACCAAAAAAAAAAAAAAGGAAAAAAAAAAAGGCGAACACAAATGTTGCTAAAATTTTTGTTAAGTTTTTTATAATTCTTCAATAAAATAATATTATTATTAATAAATTATCAAATATTTTTCTTATGATCCACGAAAAATGCGATAATATGAAGATAATAATATAAAGGTAATAATATAAAGGTAATAACATAAAGGTTTAACTATAAAGGCTCTTTAGTAAGGTACCAATATAAAGGTTATATATAAAGGCAATAAGATAAAGGTAATACGATAAAGATAATAAGAGAAAGGTAATAATATATGGATAATTATATGTTGGTTAGGGGCAAATCTCTATAAATTAAAATGCGATTCATAATAGGCGCGCAAAATAATGTATGGCAGTAACGCTATGTTCAATAGGCGCGCAAAATAATGTACGGCAGTAGCGCTGTTTTCAATAGGCGCGCAAAATAATGTACGGCAGTAACGCTGTGTTCAATAGGCGCGCAAAATAATGTATGGCAGTAACGCTGTGTTCAATAGGCGCGCAAAATAATGTACGGCAGTAACGCTGTGTTCAATAGGCGCGCAAAATAATGTACGGCAGTAACGCTGTTTTCAATAGGCGCGCAAAATAATGTATGGCAGTAACTGTGTGTTCAATAGGCGCGCAAAATAATGTTGTAACGCTGTGTTCAATGGGCGCGAAAAATAAGGTATGGCAGTAACGCTGTGTTCAATAGGCTCGAAAAATAATGTACGGCAGTAACGCTGTGTTCAATAGGCGCGCAAAATAATGTACGGCAGTAACGCTGTTTTCAATAGGCGCGCAAAATAATGTATGGCAGTAACGCTGTGTTCAATAGGCGCGCAAAATAATGTATGGCAGTAACGCTGTGTTCAATAGGCGCGCAAAATGAAATTCCCAGAAGACTGCACTAAATGGGATTATTATAAAGTGCGTTACTTGAATGCATGTTTTTGCCCAGTAACTTCACGCTTTGCCACCGCCATTGTTCGCCATTGTTCGGCCGGTCAAGTATTGTAATAATATAAGTGACATCAACACTCCAGCAGCAACACCATGGCGCTCAAGAGATCGCTACCACTAATTTCTTGTTAAGTCGGGGCTCTGTAGCAAGGTTCTCAAACGGGTGGTTCCTGGACCACGTGTAAAATATTTATGTGTGGTATTAGATATTTATTTATCAAAGACAAAGGATTCATCTATAGTCCTTCGGATCTTTAAAGTTTGTTATGAAAATAGATAATCCATATTCAATCCATCCTTAATATGGACGATCCATAATCTATCTCTCTAACTGTTGGGAAATTAAAGGATGTTTGTGTTATTGTGCTGTTAAATTAGCCTAAATTCGCCGACTGTCGAGGAAGTGACAAAAAGATGGAGAGAAAAAGATGGCAGGTGGCAGACTAGGTAACTAGTGCCGGAGTTCTTGTCACGGTCAGGTGTGTGTACGGCATTTGTCTTGTAACGGACAGGTGTGGGTACTGCATATCTCTTGTAACGGACAGGGTGGGTACTGCATATCTCTTGTAACGGACAGGTGTGAGTACTGCCTATCTCTTGTAACGGACAGGTGTGGGTACGGCATATCTCTTGTAACGGACTGACGTGGGTACGGCATGTGTCTTAATTAAAACCATCTTGAAACGAAACGACTTGACGTCATATAAGACTGGCACCATCGTAGCGTAGGGCAGGGCATGCTCTACAGTTTTTCATTCAGGTTTCCGATTCTGCTGCTCATTTCAAGTGGTCAAGGCGCCATTAAAAGTTGCATATCATCTAGTCGCTTAAGATGCACTGTCACCAGGATATCTATGTCGGCGAGTTATGTTTGACAAAACGTGCATAAAGGTAACGAACTTGATAAGAATCCCCAAAAAGAGTTTGTCAAAGATTTTGTCAATGTTTCTGTCAATGTTTTTGTTAAAGTTTCTGTCAATGTTTTTGTTAACGTTTCTGTCAATGTTTTTTGTTAAAGTTTCTGTCAATGTTTTTGTAAATGTTTCGGTAAATGTTTTTGTTAAAGTTTCTGTAAATGTTTTTGTTAAAGTTTCTGTCAATGTTTTTGTTAAAGTTTCTGTCAATGTTTTTGTTAAAGTTTCTGTCAATGTTTTTGTCAAAGTTACTGTCAATGTTTTTGTCAAAGTTTCTGTCAATGTTTTTGGTAAAGTTTCTGAATGCACTTAAGATCAAAACATGTTTACCCGGTCAAGGGCAATTAATGAAGGACGATAGTACAAAGGTATTTCTTCATGAAGAATGATGCAAAGACAAGTCCTAAGACGAAACCAGCAACACAAACACACAAACAAAACACACAAGGGGAGGGGGGGGAGTATCGCCCACGTCAAAGATTTCTGTTTTTAAATTTTAAAAACAAAAAAGAAAAACGAAAAAGATGCATCTTAAAATGTACACTGCAAATTCCTTTTTTTTTTTTTTACATCGCTCATCAATCGCTTTTCTCTCGGCGAGGTTATCCAGGCAGGTCACCGTATTTCTATAAGGTCTATACAAATCCAGTTCAATTTTTTTCTATAAAAAAGCTATATCAAAATGAGTCATTAATGACTTGAGCTACATTTGATATTTGATACTCATGTTTAACTGGGTTGTCTTCAAATGAAATGATTTGATAAAAGCCGGGTACGCACATCTGAAGAATTTTAATTAAAAGATATTTAATACCGGGTATTCTTTTGGTTAATTATGAGATATTTAATACCGGGTATTCTTTTGGTTAATTATGAGATATTTAATACCGGGTATTCTTTTGGTTAATTATGAGATATTTAATACCGGGTATTCTTTTGGTTAATTATGAGATATTTCCTACCAGGTATTTGTTTTCCATTTAAAGCGCTCATTTCATTTAAAAAAAAAAAAAATTCACCGATGGGAGATTCAAAGCTAGAATTATGAGCTGATAGCAGCTGATGTCATGTGGTTGTTTCTCATGACAGGTGATGTCATGTAGTTGTTTCTGATGACAGGTGATGTCATGTTGTTGTTTCTGATGACAGGTGATGTCATGGGGTTGTTTCTCATGACAGGTGATGTCATGTAGTTGTTTCTGATGACAGGTGATGTCATGTTGTTGTTTCTGATGACATGTGATGTCATGTTGTTGTTTCTGGTGACAGCTGATGTCATGTTGTTGTTTCTGGTGACAGCTGATGTCATGTTTTTTTGTGTTTACAAAACATGAAATACGGAAAGAATTTAAACTCGTGCAATCAATTTGTCCTTTTCTCAGGATCGGACAAACACAGTAGTGAATCCTATAGATGGACAAACACAGTAGTGAATCCTATTAGATGGACACACACAGTAGTGAAGTCTATAGATGGACACACACAGTAGTGAAGTCAATAGATGGATACACACATTAGTGAAAGCTATAGATGGACACACAATGTAATGAAGTCTATAGATGGACACACACATTAGTGAATCTTATTTAGATTGGCACACTCAGTAGTGAACCCGAAGATGGACACACACGAGTAGCTAATCCTACCGATGGACACACACAGTTGTGAATCCTATATTATAGATCGACACAAACAGTAGGGAATCTTATACAGATGGACACACACAATAGTGATTCCTATAGATGGACACATAAAATTGTAATTCCATTAGGTGGACACACACACTAGTGAATATAATACATATGGACACACACACTTGTGGATCCTTTAGATGGACAGACACACAGTTGTTAACCCAATCTATGGACACACCATTTTAATTGAGACACATTAAAAACATTGTATTTCCCGACCCCACTTGAGTAACCTCAGAAATTGACATTGAACACGAGACCAAGGGACGTGTTGAAAAACTGCTGAAGGCCACGTGATTGAACTTTAACTTAGTACAGTTAGGTCAAACAACAGCCCACAAACAAATTTTAAAAATTTCCCATCTTAGTTGTTTTTTTTCGTTTGTATGAAAAAAAAACGTTTATTTATGTTTACAGATATAAAGTCACGTGCCCGTGTCACCGTCCATTTACACGACATTCTCGTATTGCGCACAGTTAATCCAATATCCGAGGCACATTTCGTTCCGAAGGAGTAATTGAAATCTGAACCTTCTAATTAATATCAAATAAAGAGACGCAGAAGAAGATCATGTGTCTGTAGAGTGGTCAACTTGATGACGTCAAATCGGGGGGGGGGGGTGGCGGAGTCTCGCAAAAGCCTCGGGGCAGGAGTCCTCAAACTTTTTAAACAAAGGGGCCGGATCAGCGTAACCAGGCACTATCGGGTGAGGGGAGGGGGCAGACTTTAGTTTGAGAAATGGGGGGGGGGGGGGGGGGGGTAGGCGGAGTCTCGCAAAAGCCTCGGGGCAGGAGTCCTCAAACTTTTTAAACAAAGGGGCCGGATCAGCGTAACCAGGCACTATCGGGTGAGGGGAGGGGGCAGACTTTAGTTTGAGAAACAAATGAACGCCTTCTATGCACAATTGTATGCACACTGCACATATCTCAATTCTATGCGCACTGCACACATTTAATTTGTAGCTGGAAAAAATCACAACTGAATAAATGCAACAATAAAACACATTTAAAATAAAGACACAAAATATATTCAACATAAACTTAATGTGAAAGGAAATGTGGACAAATTCTTTTTTTTCGGCCAGGGTGGCGCTACTACAATGACGTCCCTACACGCCACCAGAGGGCACTGCACAAGCTAAGCTATTAGGCGCAGTAGGGGGCATCCATTGTCATTCACAAACTGAATTTACACCGGTTGTGTCGCACCCCGGGTAATCTTTGGGCACCAGCTTAAATACAAACAAATGATTTCACACTGATCGACGTAAGGAAAAAGGAAAGCAGAAATTGAGCGCGTCGAAGACTCCCAAGTAAAAGCGAGGGCGGGAACTTGGGAAAGGAGCTCATTGAGACCTCCCGCGTGAAATGTTAATGAATTCAAAATGAAACAATTCATTTTAGAACATACCTGAATTTAGTTTTGCATCTTACTACCTTTAATCGGAGAGCACTAGGAGACATGCAAGTAAAACATTTCAGTGTCAATTAACCTCATGGTCGTCGTATGGGCCCTTCAATCCCTTCGGCTGCATGAGGCCTTGGATATTAAGGCATTCTCCACCCCACCCCCCCCACACCCACCAATAGATGCCTGAATGAAACACTGTCTGGATCATGTAAGCCGAATCTATGAAATCCGTGTCGCTCTTCACCAGCGCGTCACTAATCAATGTCTCAAAAATATTTTGTTACAACGTGACGGTGCTGCCATTTGTTGAACACAGAGTTCACACCGAGTAAGGATTGGGATCATTTCTTGTTAACATACAATACCAGCGACCAGGAAATGAATATTAGACATGCGCTGCGAAAAAAATGCAAGGCTCTGGATCAGGCAACGAATGATTTTAGGGAGACAAAATTATGCGAGAGTTCACGTGTGTGGCATACCGGCCTAAACATTGCTGGCAGAAGAAATAGAAGGGGAGAAAACCCCTTCAAATTATGCGGGACTAGAGAGCTAGATTTATCACATTCTGATGAAAAACTGGTGTGGGGGTGTGGGGTGGGGGGGTGTGGGGTGGGGTGGTGTTGGGGTTTGAATTCTGATGAAAAACTGGTGTGGGGGTGTGGGGTGTGGGGGTGTGGGGTGGGGTGGTGTTTGGTTTTGAAGGGGGGGGGGTAATTCCTATAATATTTTAAGGGAAAATTTTTGAGAAAAAAAAGTTTGATGGGTTAAGGATGAAGGCAATGAAAAGGTGGGTGGGGAGCGGGGGAGGAGTATGGTCAAAGACAAAATTGCTTTCCAGACAGTTTTAAACAGGGCTCCAAATATCACTAGTGTCATTAGAGCCCATCTAAGAGGTCAACCGTGTTCTTCAAGTAGGTCAACTGTCTATCTAGTAATCTTCCAATAGGTCAAATATGCATCTAGAACTCTTCCACTGGGTCAATTGTGTATGTAGAACACTTTTAATAGGTCAACCGTGTATCTAGAACTCTTCCACTGGGTCAATTGTGTATGTAGAACACTTTTAATAGGTCAACCGTGTATCTAGAACTCTTTCAGTAGGTCGTTAAAGAGTATCTAAAATCCTTACCGTGTGGTCAGATGCATTTACAAAAAATCTTTCCATAGCAAATCAGGGGCGAATCTAGAATCCCCCGAACCCCCCCCTTCCCCCCCCCACGGGCCATATACTACTAGAGCCGTATAATAACTACGACATCAATCTCAACACCATTAATTCAATATTGCAAGCGCTATTTGACCTTGCCAACAATGCGCTCATTTCTCATTGGAAAGATCGTATTGGTGAACTCAGATTCTTTTTTGAAAAATATACCAGTGACCATACACAAAAGGTTTGGCAAGCTCATTTCAGAATGACAGCAGTAATAGTCGGCTTACATGTGAATGACAGAAATCCCGGTGGCTATGGAGGACACGTTTAATAATGTATGGCTGAAAAGCTATTCACAAACAACAAAAAAGTGCCCCCCACATAGTGTTTGTGTTTGTTAGCTATTTACATCCTATTTAGTATTTATTTGCTTGAAACAAGCGAATGACTTTGTGGTTTAATACCAGAGATAATTGGGGGGGGGGGTGGGGGTCATTAAATTGATCAAATATTACTAAACGTATAAATCTTTGTGCATATTATCTCCATTAATGTGTGAGGTTAGGGCTAGGGGAAAAAGGGGGTAGGGGGGTCTGTGTTAGTGTCTTAAAATGGATGGCACAAAAATGTATCGTCTCCTGTGAGATGTTACTATTATGTAACACATGTTTGTTACAAGCTATCGTCTCCTGTGAGATGTTACCATTATGTAACATTGTTTGTTACCGGAAATTTATTTGAAAGAAATTTCGTCCACAGAAAATTGATAGACGGAAGTTTGGTCGAACGGAAATTTGATCGATTTTTTTTTCAGGTCACACGATCAAATTTTCGTCAAATTTCTTTTTGAACGCCCTATACGATAAAGTAAAACAAAATAATGGTTTGTTGTTTTTTTTGTAAATTACGTTTCACCAATGCACCAAAAATTGAATTACTTTATTATGATTTTATTTTAAAATCTAAAATAAAATCACCATTTTAAAGAAATTCCATCCCACAAATTTCATTTCGAAAATATTTCTATTCAAAATAAATTCATTCTTTCAAAATTGTTTTTAAATAACTTTCCGCTCACTGTAAATATTCCGTGGCTAAAAGATCTTTCCCTCAAGAAATCACACAAAAAAAAAAAAAAAACACACAAAAATGAGTTAATTTTGAACATGCCAAAGATCTGAAGTTATTTGTAGATTATTTAGCATATTATGTTATAAAAAATCAAACAAAAAAAAAAAAAAAAACACACAAAAATGAGTTAATTTTGAACATGCCAAAGATCTGAAGTTATTTGTAGATTATTTAGCATATTATGTTAACACACGGTTATTTGGCGATAATATAAAAACAACTATTTAAATATTTAAAAAAATAGAAAAGCTTTCGATTCCCCCCGCCCATAGACATAGTCAAGTAGATTTTCACCCATAGACACAGTTAAATAGATTTTCACCCACAGACATAGTCAAGTAGATTTTTACCCACAGACACTGTCAGGTAGGTTTTGACCCACAGACACTGTCAGGTAGGTTTCCACCCATAGACATAGTCAAATAGGTTTCAAAACACAGACACAGTCGGGTAGACACAGTCAGGTACACGCAGTCAGGTAGACACAGTTGGGTAGACACAGTTGGGTAGACACAGTTGGGTAGACACAGTCAGGTAGACACAGCTGGGTAGACACAGTCAGGTACACACAGTCATTTAGACACAGTTGGGTAGACACAGTTGGGTAGACACAGTCAGGTAGATTTGGGCTGTGTAACGATAGAAATCCCAGAGACGTCATCATTATTCTTCATACTGAGTTTTCTCTAGAGTAAAACCAAAGAATAATTTACCCCCCCCCCCAACCCAGGTCACCCCCCGGCCATCCTTCTCCCCCCCCCCACCCATCCCCATGCTATCCTCACCACTATTCTTCATGTGATGACCAGAAGCGGGTCCGGAATAAAACCAAAGAATAATTTACCCCCCCCCCCAACCCAGGTCACCCCCCGGCCATCCTTCCCCCCCCCCCCACCCATCCCCATGCTATCCTCACCACTATTCTTCATGTGATGACCAGAAGCGGGTCCGGAATGAGAGACTAGCTTGAAGAGATCTCCTAACATGCAAATAAGCGTCAAGATCAGCAAGCGGGTATTTCTTCCGTCATGATTGCTCTCCCTTAATGGTTCGCCCTTTAACAGGGCCGTGGCTTACAAGGCGCTGCTTTGAGCTGCCCTAAAGCTGTAAAAACAGTGGTTCTAAAAACCTTGAAATGTACACTATAAGTTAATTTGTTGGGTTTTTATACAGAAAATAAAAAAAAAAATGTAAGCTAAGAAATGTCTTGTTTCTTCATAGCCACGCCAGAGAAACCAAAAACAACCAAACTCAAATCCTGGCTCTAAAATGATACAGCTTGGATCCCATAGCAGCGGTGAAAGAGGGTACCAGATGGCTAATTTGTTTGAGAACATCATTCGTTTAATCGTGGTCGATACTTTACCCATGCAAACAAAGACTCACATACACATACTGCCCTCACACGCGTACATCCCTCACATCGTTACTGCCTTCACACGCGTGCTGCCCTCACAAGACTACTGCCCTCACAAAAAAACTGCCCTCAGAACACTACTGCCCTCACACGCGTACTGCCCTCACACGCGTTCTGCCCTCACATGCGTACTGCCCTCACACGCGTTCTGCCCTCACATGTGTACGGCCCAAAAGAAATGGATTCCATTCTGGCACAAGGTCTCGGAGAAAATTGACAATGGAATGCAATAAAACCGCCAAATCAGCTCCCAGACTTCAATTGAGGTTTAATGCAAACTTCTGGACAATCCTCGGAGCTTTACACCAGTGTACGATACGACCTGCTAACAGGAGATACGCAGTTCAATGGCTTAGTTACGTCTAGAGGTAATTATTCAACAAATCATTGATCTATATGACACATGGTTCTAAACCTTAAAAAAAAAAAATCTGCATGTCCCTTTTCACCGGCTTTCTATCTCCTAACACATAACATGCAAAAATGTCACCAAACACGTCACGAATACCAAGCACATAGCAACAGCTACACACATAGCCTCGGTACAAAAACACACAATCACAAACCAAGAACGCGTTTTCAGCACTGTAAGATACCAGCTTTGTCGGAAAGATTTTCAAAACACTGTTTTAATTGAAGATGTCAGACGGTATGATGTGATAAAACATGAATTGTTCAAATGTCCAGCGTGTTTTATCTGACCACGTGTTCAGTGTGCTGCATCTAACAACGGGTTAACTGTGTTGTATCTGACCACGTGTTCAGTGTGCTGCATCTAACAACGGTTTACTGTGTTGTATATGACCACGTGTTCAGTGTGTGGTATCTGACCACATGTTTCTTGTGCTTTATCTGACCCTCTGACCAGTGTGTTGTGCCTTATCTCTGCTCGTAATATCCGACGACGGTTTCAAGACGAAAAGCAATCATGACATACTTATTGTACCGTCACATACACAAGGTGGGCGATTGAGGAGGTCAATGGAGGTAAAATAGATTTGACCCATACATTAGTATCTGACAGAACACCGAGCCCCTAAATGTAATAAGATTTAAGTATCTGACAGAACAGTGAAGCAATACTAAGTGTCTGACAGAACAGTGAACCAATACTAAGTATCTGAAAGATCAGTGAAGCAATACTAAGTATCTGACAGACATACTAGCACACGATACGATTGAAACCACATCACTAATCAAGATGTCTTGCTCAGCTGCCACCAAGATGTCTTGCTCAACTGCCACCAAGATGTCTTGCTCAGCTGCCACCAAGATGTCTTGCTCAACTGCCACCAAGATGTCTTGCTCAGCTGCCACCAAGATGTCTTGCTCAACTGCCACCAAGATGTCCTGCTCACCTACCACCGAGATGCCTTGCTAACCTTCCACCAAGATGTCTTGCTCACCTTCCACCAAGATGTCTTGCTCACCTGCCACCAAGATGTGTGCTCACCTGCCACCAAGATGTCTTGCTCCCCTGCCACCAAGATGCCTTGCTGACCTTCCACCAAGATGCCTTGCTGACCTTCCACCAAGAGGTCTTGCTCACCTGCCACCAAGATGCCTTGCTGACCTTCCACCAAGATGTCTTGCTTACCTGCCCCCAAGGTTTCCGTCAGCAGACCTCCCTAGACCGGATGTGAAAGAACACGCACAGATGTCTGACTTCCAACTGCTACGATTCCTTGTCTCTTGTGTGTTGGTGGCAGAATGTAACAAAAATAGAATTGATGATTTTTAAAAATAACTTTTAATGAACCTATTTATATCTCCGCTGTTAATGATCTCTCGCCCCGATTCGTTGCTCGTATCAGATGGAGAGGCTTTAAAAATAAGCTCTCGACACATCCCGCCCAGTGATTGCGCGTAAGTAATGCGTGTATGTCAGAAGAGCTGCCTCTCAGACGTAAACACACGCTGAAAGGCACTTGCTGAGATTGAATGGATGCTACACAAGTGACGCTAGCAAGGGACAGGTGTAAGGTTACACTGATTGGACAGGTAAGGGGGGGGGTTGGGAGTGGCAAGAAGAAAGATTTAAGATCATGGAAGCATCTAAAATAGTTGAGATTAGCAGAACATAGATATTTCCAGACTCAACCATCGATTCAAATGGATTCCTTGAAAAGAAGAGTCCATCCTTTGTTAAACGGAAAAAGCCAGGGAGACTCTTATCTTGCAGCAGTGGCGTAGCTAGGGTCGGGTCACCCGGTGCGGTCTGCACCCCCCTCCCCGCATCACATTAGCTACGCCACTGCCCAGTAGTCCTGTAAGTTTATGAAGAAAGAGTATTTTTATAAGAAAATAAATCCTTTAATTGGCTTTCACCTTCTCATACAGTGCCGGCTCAAGGTACCGGCAATGGGGGCAATGACCGGAGAGCCATGTGATTAGGGCGCCATAAGTGATCTACCAAAAATTGGCAAAATCATTGCATGTGGGCGTCGTAGAAGAAACATAGAAAGTGAAATAAAACAATTGGCTGATATAAAGGCTTGAGAAAAAAAATGTAATCGTTAGGCTAACTGTTAGGCTAATAGTTCATACTGCCCATGGTAGGCTAATTGTTCATATGCCCACGATAGGCTAATTGTTCATTCTTCCCACATTAGGCTAACTGGTAATACTGCCCATGGCAGGCTATTTGTTCATACTTCTCACGATAGGCTAATTGTTCATACTGCCCACGGTAGGCTAATTGTTCATATGGCCACGGTAGGCGAATTGTTCATATGCCGGTAGGCTAATTGTTCATATGCCCACGGTAGACTAATTGTTCATAACGTCTAAATACAAATTAAGAAAATAATGTTAATATTCATTGTTTGTTAAAAAAAATAATCTAAATAATAAACTCATCGCCTAATCTCTAGCAGATTTTTTCATTTGAACTAGTTTTTAGGATTGTACTTAAATGGGGCGCCAAAGTTAAGTTTGCCCGGGCGCCAGCAAACGCGGCGCCGGCCCTGCTCTGACGTTATTATATTAAAATTTGATATTGGCCACGAGAAGCTGCCACAAAAACTGTCTCGTCATTTCGTGTCTCAAAAAGCTCTACAAAATGCTTAAGAGGCATATCACATTCACACTGGCCAGATAAGTGCACCATTCTCAAGCCGAACCGGCTGAGTGAGGGCGCCCGATTGATTTAGTCAGGGAGGCCGTCGGTAACTATTGTCTGTATCAGGTTTGAGGCAGAGGTATCATGTGTCCGTGGCCCTGAGATGTCACATTACACCTACGTCAGACTGTGAACGGTCACATTACACCCACGTCAGTAGCAGTGGCTTACCTAATGGGGGATAAAGGGGGCGTCTTCCTCGCGCAGCTTTTTACAATGTTTATAAACAACATTTTTGTGTGTGTTTCGGGGCGCAATTTAGAGTGTTCGCCCTGTCCACAAATGGTCATGTTACGCCACTGGTAAAAACCCACAATTTTGTCCATCCTTATTCTATAGTAGGAGCGCCCAAGGTCAAGTGGTTTTGGAGCACCCTCATGCTAAGTGGTTTTTGGAGCACCCCCATGCGAAGTGCTTTTGGAGCATCCCAATGCCAAGAGGTTTTAGAGCACCCCAGGCTAAAAGGTTTTGGAGCACCCCCATGCTAAGTGCTTTTGGAGCACCCCATGCTAAGTGCTTTTGGAGCACCCCATGCTAAGTGCTTTTGGAGCACCCCATGCTAAGTGGTTTTGGAGCACCCCATGCTAAGTGCTTTTGGAGCACCCCATGCTAAGTGCTTTTGGAGCACCCCATGCTAAGTGCTTTTGGAGCACCCCATGCTAAGTGGTTTTGGAGCACCCCATGCTAAGGGCTTTTGGAGCACCCCATGCTAAGTGCTTTTGGAGCACCCCTATGATGTGGTTTTGGAGCACCCCCATGCCAAGAGGTTTTGGAGCACCCCTATGATAAGTGGTTTTGGAGTACCCCCAAGACGTTTTGATTTGGTGATTAGCCACGGCCAAAAATACTTTGAAAAGGTTGTAAATTTATGTTATTTTATTTATGGCATATTATGATTTCTTTACATACGTGCGCAACAAGTTTAAAATAATAAAATAATGGCTGAAAAAAATAAATGTATGGGAGGTACGTTTATTTTCAGATGACCTGGCCCACGCGCCAGGGATGACCTGGCCCACGCGCCAGGTTGGGGGGAGGGGGGGGGCAAGAAGCTATGATAGCATGTCTGGCAATTATTATTGTAAGTAGTGAATGTACTTAATGACCGGATAGGCCTGTGTTGTTGCTATGTGGCATAACTGGACGTGGTGAGTTGTTTGTATTCATGATATTTTTTAAAACTTAAATGCGTAGACAAGTGGAAGGGGTTATCATGCATGAGAAGTATGAGAAGAGTGTATTATGACTGCCACAATGCAAATATAATTTATTTTTTTTTTGTTGGGGGGGGGGGGGGGCCCATGTAAGAATGCCCTTTTTTTGTTTTGGGGGGGGGGGGGCGCATGTAAGTAGGTCCAATTTTTACATGTCGATAAACATTTCTAGATATTAAAATTGGTAAATTCGCATTTATTTAGCATTACATGACAAATTCAAGGAGTTTTAAAAAAAAAAGAAAATTAGAACGTTGCTCAAAAATGTTAAAACAATCATAACGGGACCTGACATTCTGTACAAGTCAACAAAATACCTTAAAAACAATTTTTAAAATTTCCAAATGCCTTCGCGGGCCGCATACATCGGTTGCCGGGCCGCATGCGGCCCGTGGGCCGTAGTTTGCCCACCCCTGATTTAAGAAATAATAAAAAAAAATAAATACCGAAGTTGATAAACTACGTTAATGAGAGGGAGAGAGAGAAACATATCGCTGTGTCAATTAACGTAATCGCATTAGTTTTATACGCGTGGCAGAGAGACTTTTATCCATTACCCAAGTTTAACGTTAAAAGTACGTTTTAATTAAGTTGTGATAAGAGTCCTACCGATATTGGGATGTTGATATTATTATAATAGGAGAACCTCTCTAACAGTGTGCTGTCTTCACGTGTGCACTTTTGAACTGTACTATTTACACAAGTTATAACATTCACAAACTTGTAGCATTCACAAAAGTTGTAACATTCACAAAAGTTGTAAATTCACAAAAGTTGTAACATTCACAAAAGGTGTAGCGTTGACAAACTATAGCCACTAGCTACAGCAACTTGCTCATTTCACTACCTAGAGCCGCTAGCTATAGTCCATAAGCAATTTTTTCTTTTCGAAATTATGGACACATAATATACATAAGAGCTCTGGCATTGGTGAAATTATTTGCAAAATTCCATCCCTCCCCCCTCCCCCCACAGCACTTCCTTGTAATCAATCTACTCATATCAATTTTTTTTCTTTTGCTGCGAAATTTTGTATAGCTTTTTTGTCTTTGTGTGCGAGATGAACTTAGTGTTCATTTGCGATATTAACGGTTATAAAAACAATGCAAAAAAACTTAAGTATTTATCTACAAGTGGCTAAAGATGGCTCAAGAGTGAGCCATTAGGAGGCCGGTTGATGAACTTTAAAAGCGAGCTCTACCCCCAAGGTTTCTGCTAATCGTCAGTTGGAAGTTATCAAGGTCACTCAAGGTTATCTCAGCCAGATAACGGCGTTTCTAGCTGTTAGCACGGCTAGTGGAGTTAAGGATATCTTTAAACAGCAGCCAAGAGATGCGGGGGCTGAGCTGCTCGTGGCACGGCTCCCGGGGGGGGGGGGGGGGGCACAGGGAAACACCATGTCATCATTTATGGCTTACAATAAACTCTAGGATATTCATTTTATTCAAATTTGTTTTTAAGTCAAGCTCAGGACACGTGTGAGGGCCATAACATAAAGATCAACTTTGCTTGAACTAACATAGAGGTACACATGTTTCCACGCATTATTACGGGCCACACGCTGCGCTGTTCTAGGACACACGGGGAGTTATTGTGCAACACAAATGGTGCTTTTCTCGGACACACACACACACTGTGCTACTCTGGGACATTCACGATGTTATTCTGGGACACACAGTGTTCTTCTGGAACACACACTGTGTTAATCAGACACAGATGAGACAGAAGCACCGACACAGACATCGATGAGACAGAAGCACAGATGAGACCAAAGCGCAGACACAGACACCGATGGGAAAGAAGCACAGACACAGGCACCTAGGAGACCCAAGCGCAGACACAGATGAGAAGGAAGAACAGACGACGAGACAGAAGCATATACAAATACACATATAAGACAAAAGCTAACACACACAGAGGAGACCGAAGCATAGACACATACTAAGATGAGACCGAAGCACAGACACAGACTGAGATGAGACAGAAGCACAGACACAGACACATATAAGACAGAGGCACAGAGACTCTCACCCGTGAAAACGTTGATGATTGAAAAAGGCATGACGATGAGGGAGACGAGGAGGTCCGTGACGGCCAGGGACAGAAGGAAGTAGTTGGTCACGTTCTGGAGGCGCTTCTCCAGCGAGATGGCCAGGATGACCAGCGTGTTCCCGGCGATGCCGAAGATGACCAGCGGGGCCATGATGAGAATACTCCAGGTGTAAAGATCCCCGGAGCTGGTCGGCTCACCCGCGGAGCTGTTAAATCCACTTCCGAAGACCGATGTGGTGTTGACACCCGTTAAGATGGAATCGAAGTCCAGCCTCACTCGGCCGGTATCGAATACGGTGCCGGTGAAGCTCTGATTGGGGCTGAGGTTCGCTGGTCCAATACTGCTGTTATACCCGATGGGGTGGTTGTTGGCGGCACTGTTGTTGAAATGAGCACCCCAGGGGGTGTACTGGAAAGGATTCGAACTGGGGAGGCTGGAGGCGGTCTCGTTGAAATCGAGATGGAGGTTGGTCACCGGCTCGGGGAAGAACTCCGCATCGAAGTGCGGCGACTCCGAGTCTTCGTCCGTGTTGAACGGAACGATATCGTATTGTTGGTATTCGAAGTCGTCAGGGCCGTTTTGGTTACTGCTCGGATCGAAATATGAGTAGAGCGCCGAATGTTCCGTGCGGTTGCTCCTTTGGCTGATGTTGAGATTACTACTGGTGGCGTTTTTAACGTCCAGACCGTAGACACGGCTGGCGCTTTCATAAATGTCGTTCGTGACATCATGGGGCTTAGCCCGTACACTTAGTGAAGTCATATTGGAACCGTGCGGGTCAAAGGTCAATCCCACGTCGGACCCGTCCCCTCGGGGGTTGACCCTCGGCTGGTCGTAAAGACCCGAGGAATTGTAGAACCCGTTGACGTCCCCCACGTAGCGCAAGCCCTGGACCCCCGACTCGCTGAGATTAGCTGGGGCGCCACTGGGGCGCGGGTGGCGGTGACGATGTCTGTGACTGCCATTGGTCGGCTTGAGGTCAGGTGACAAAACCGTGTCGCTCATTTAGGCTGTCTCCTTCCGCTGTTTAAGTGGCTGTCCCCCAAAGAACAAGTAAAAAAGAAGAAACAAAAATGATCCCCCTTTATATTTATCACACTACGCCATAAAGTAGTCTCCCCTTTCACAACAGAGCGCAGGTCATCCATCAATCAGATATACTCTGTAGACCCTAAACATCTCTAAGTTACATTTAACTTCTATTCGTGTTAGTGGTCCGCTTGGAGACTTTTAATTGACTAGATATAAATGTAACGAAAACGTGTCCACCATATGCATCATAAATAATCACTACTTGGAAAACATCTACACATGTAAGGTCTTCATCCATTATAAACGTTCACATATTGGTCAGGTGAACATTTGGATGATTACATTATCCACATATATCCAAATCACCAATAAGTGATTTCCAATGAATTCACACGATTATCACATAATTATGACACGATTTTCACAATTTTATCACATCACAATTCCAGACGCTGCTCTTAGGAAATGTAGCCTAATTTTTTTTTTCAAGCCACTAATGTTAGCGCATGGACTGCTTGGGTTGCCACTAGGGTGTTGACAGTGGACTGCTTGGGTTGCCACTAGGGTTTTGACAGTGGACTGCTTGGGTTGCCACTAGGGTGTTGACAGTGGACTGCTTGGGTTGCCACTAGGATGTTGACAGTGGACTGCTTGGGTTGCCACTAGGGTGTTGACAGTGGACTGCTTGGGTTGCCACTAGGGTGTTGACAGTGGACTGCTTGGGTTGCCACTAGGGTGTTGACAGTGGACTGCTTGGGTTGTATGTAAGGCGAACAAACCCTGTAGCATTATGCAGGAACTGGACGCCTGGTGATGTAGGACCTATATAACGTCATTGGACTGTGACGTACTTGTACGACGTCATGAACCTGTCACTGATGGGGTACCTGCAGGATGTCAGGCAGGTGCTGTGAATATATTACTGTCATGACGTCACTTTCATCCTCCAAAACCTTGCCGTGCGTCATTCTGAAATTAATTAAAACATAATTAGGCTGTTAGCCAGATTTTAAGGAATTAATATAAGGTAATGATATAAGGTATTGGTATAAGTATTGATATAAGGTATTGGTATAAGGTTTGAATATTTAAAATAACATAATTTGCGAAGCGAAACATGGAAGCTGTGACGTGTCATTAACAATTGATAAACTGGATGAATAAACAACAACAACAAAAAAAGTATCGCCAATAGAGCTGACAAGTGAAGAAAATAGTTCCTCCGAGCAGTTTCGAGTATCACTACACCAACTTAAAGAAAGAAATTCTAAGGTAATATCTGAAAGGAGTAAAGGCATTTAGTTCGCTCACACCGAGGCGGGCAGGCGGACCAGGCGGGCAGGCGGACCAGGCGGACCAGGCGGACCAGGCGGACAGGCGGACCAGGCGGACCAGGCGGACCAGGCGGAGGATTAACGATCAGGCGCGTCACTAATCGCTGGCGGAATCATCTCGTTTACAAACGAGTTAAGCGTTTAAGGAAGCAAAAAAAGAGGGGGAAAAAAAAGGACATAGAAAAACTAATGGGAACATCTCGCTATTAACAAGACGTCCAAAATAACGATACCCTCACCGCGGGAGGGTGGGGGGGGAGGGGAGGGGGTTGGTTGAGTTATGTATTACAGGAGGCGGTGGCGTGTCTTAAATCGACCGGTGTGCCGCACGAGGTAGGAGACGTCGGAAAACAGCGTGGTTTTTTGTTGTTGTTTTTTTGTCGGAGGCCGCTTTAAGTGTGGCGATGATCGACCATCTGGTGTTAAACTATTTGATGTTAAACCATCTGGTGTTAAACCCTTTGGTTAACTGGCTTAGAAACGATGCTTAGAAGTTAGTTAGTCTCTATGATGATGACGTGGAAGTGGGATGTGCGGAGATGTGTGTGTATCATGTGTGAGTATGTGTGTGTGATGTGTGTAAGAAAGATGTGGTGTTTGAAAGAGAAGGGAGTACGACATTTGTTAATACTTGATGTACGAAGTGAAATCAGTGGCCACACGTGGGAAGTAGTTGTACGAAGTGTAATCAGTGGCCACACGTGGGAAGACGTGAATGTTTCGGGAATACAGTGATTATACACACGCTGATGCAGTATAGAAAAGCCACTTCTACCTGAAGGCATATCAACATGCCATTTGAATTTTGGGTAAAGGATCCCATAGAACAGGCCTGCACAACATCCGACCCGCTGGCTGAATGCGGCCCGCGAAGTAACGAAATATTCTTTATTCTTATTATTTTCTCAATAGCTTTTCCCCCTGTCCTATTTTATTTTGGCCCGCAAAAGTCCTGTCCTATTTTATTTTGGCCCGCAAAAGTTTTTCATAAAGTGTTGTGGCCCACCAAACATTTTGAGTTGTGCGGGCCTGTCATAGAATATTAGAAAATAAAAATTATTGCACCACAGTCAAATTATGTGTTGGGGTGAAGGTTTAAATGTAATGTGATTTTAGGGAGTATATTGAGTTATGATGGTTACTTCTTGAAACATATTGAAAACACATATTGCGAAAGTAGAAAGGCGAATGTAGAAAGTAACTTCGTGAGATGGAGTTAATCGAATGTGGATTTATATAAGTAGTGTGGTAGATGGAGAGCTTGTGTGTGTGGAAGAAGGCATTGCTCATCAACAAAATTGAGATTTCGGATTGATTTAGAAACAAAACATTTACAGCGAAAAATTAAACAGTAAAACAATAAAAAGCGAAGTAATAAACAAACCACAGGGCACTGGTTGTGGGAAACGACAACAATAAATTACCTGTTAAAAAGACCCCCCCCCCCCACCAACAAAAATAATCAAAACCAGTTGGTTAAAAGTTGTCACGTGACAGGTGGGAGGATTGGATATAACGATGGGCAAAGTAGTGACAATGACACCAGTGTGATCATTTAGGCACAAAGGAATAAAACTGCAAAGCCATAGTCCGGACTCATTCAAGTTGTAGGTAATAAACAATCAAGCTATACGCCACTGCGTTGTGGCACGATTCAAATTGAAGGTAGTAAACAACCCAGCTACGCCACTGCGTTGTGGCACGACAGATAATGCCCTTTCATTTAGGTAATGCTTACACTATTAAAATGTAGAAATTTCACTACTTACGTTTTGTATCCATTCCCAATGTCGCTAATCTTGTTTCTAAGTAAACTTATCTAACTTATCTGCGGAAAAATGACATTTATCACTGGGTAAAATGGAGGGAAGAGAATCTACGGAAATGTAATATATATATCTATATAATTAAGTACCAGACCTAATGTAGGTGAATAGGGAAAAAAAGCAGAGAATGCAGCTTAGGTGAAGTATATGTTTTAAAGAACGTATATTTATTTTATATATAACATATGCCCGCCTCTATGAATTTTCAAACATATATAATCATTAAACCTAACTATTATACAAATTATCATCTCCCGTTGTTTGTATGTTTGTAGCTGGTGAATTTCAAGAAGAATTAAAGCAAATTTTAATGTTAAAATGTAGGTTAATTTTGAAACAGGAATAAAATGAATTGATTAGCCATTAAATAATTACTACAAAGAACTTCATTCGCATCATATCCAATGGATGTTGATGAATTAATGTTACGTTATGATTCCATAATCAAATGTTATAATTAATTTTTTGATGAACACTTTCGTTTTCAGATTTCTTTGATGTTTTGAAATGTCGACAGGCGTCTACCAACTAAAACACATATTCTGGTGAAGGTGTGAGACTACCCTCTTGTAGATGTCTACTTAAGATTTTGAAAATAAAAGAAGTTTTAGCGATTTGATTAAGTGCGTGCATGCGATTTGAAATAAGCAGCTGTAATAGTATAAAATACATGATAATGTGGATCATTTGTGGCCGTTTGGCTGTGTGGTTAGGTGGGCGGACAGGTGGGCGAATCATGGCAACCCGTGGACTGAACTGAAATCACCGGGTAATTTAGAAAGCAAAGTCAACACATTTGGTAGACGGAATGGTCCACTTTGGAAGTCGACTGGTCAACTTTAGAAATCGACTGGTCAATTTTAGATGTTGACTGGTCAATTTTAGATGTTGGCCGGTCAACTTTGGATGTTTGCTGGTCAACTTTGGATGTTGGCCGGTCAACTTTGGATGCTGACTGGTCAACATTGGATGTTTGCTGGTCAACTTTGGATGTTGACTGTGAGAAGCACACACCAAGAGAGTGAATGTCTAATTAGACGCAGTTAGAGTGAATGTTTGATAAGGCGATTGGATGTGAATTACGATACGAGACGAACACTTTTCCTTTTGCTCTTGAAATCCCCATTTTTGCACACTGCCTAATAACTGTGGAGCCAAGTACATGATGACATGCTGGATAACTATGCTTACACAATTATTGCTGTATAACAGTGTATAACAGTGCCGTATAACAGTGCTGTATAAAAGTGCTGTATAACAGTTTTGTATAACGTGGATATTTAACAGTGCGGTATAACAGTGCCGTATAACAGTGCCGTATAACAGTGCTGTATAAAAGTGCTGTTTAACAGTGCGGTATAACAGTGCTATAAAATAGTTCTATAAAACAGTGCTGTATAAAAGTGCTGTATAAAAGTCATGTATAACAGTGCCAATGAACATAACTCATAGATCGAGGTGCTGGAGAAAAAGCACTGTACTGTCATATGAACCATTCCCCCGACATACATAACAGTGTTACCCTTGCACTCTCAATATTCGAATCTCTAAATGTATTAAAATCCACAAAAGGGCAAAACTCTGATGCCTCAAACAAACAAACAAACCAACCAACAAATATGCAGACCGGACAAAAACTCGGCAGACGCCAGACGAATGCATGGATTATCCCCCGACACCAGCGCCATCTCTGAATTTTCAAACAGTGCTGTGATTGGATGCCGTCGCCTGTAATCCAATTAACGCTACCGGTCAATGGTCTGATTCAGACTTTTAGTAAGGCATCTGATTTTAATGTGTCACCTCGGCCTAAAAAGCGTGGACAGCTCAGTCCATACGGCATGGTCAGCTCGGCCTATAAGTGGACAGCTCGGCCTAAAAAGCTGCGACAGCTCGGTCTAAACAGCATGGACAGCTCGGTCTAAACAGCATGGACAGCTCGGCCCATACGGCATGGACACCTCTGCCTATACGTGGACAGCTCGACCTAAACAGCTGTGACAGCTCGGCCTAAACAGCATGGACAGCTCGTCTATAAGTAGAAAGCTTGGCCTAAACAGCTGCGACAGCTCGGTCTAAACATCATGGACAGCTCGGCCTAGACAGCCTGGTCTAAATAGCTTGGACAGCTCGGCCTAAACAGCTTGAAACTTTCTATTGTTTTTTTTATTAATTTTAAATTTGTATTCTTGTGTGTACACATCCTGGTAACATTTAGATTTAAAAAGTTTGGTCTTGGTAATCACACGTTGACAATTGATATGTTTATAACGGGGAAGATTGTTTGTGACATTGTTTGTGACATTGTTTGTGACATTGTTTGGGACGTTGTTTGTGACATTGTTTGTGACATTGTTTGTGACATTGTTTGTGACATTGTTTGTGACGTTGTTTGTGACATTGTTTGGGACATTGTTTGTGACATTGTTTGGGACATTGTTTGTGACATTGTTTGTGACATTGTTTGTGACATTGTTTGTGACGTTGTTTGTGACATTGTTTGGGACATTGTTTGTGACATTGTTTGGGACGTTGTTTGTGACATTGTTTGGGACATTGTTTGTGACATTGTTTGTGACATTGTTTGGGACATTGTTTGGGACATTGTTTGTGACATTGTTTGTGACATTGTTTGTGACATTGTTTGTGACATTGTTTGTGACATTGTTTGTGACATTGTTTGTGACATTGTTTGGGACGTTGTTTGTGACATTGTTTGTGACATTGTTTTTGACATTGTTTGTGACATTGTTTGGGACGTTGTTTGTGACATTGTTTGGGACGTTGTATGGAATGTTGTATGGGATGTTTCTTTTTTTGACGTTGTTTGCGACAGATGCATAGAGACAGGAAGATGACGCTGATACTCTATTACGCTTCGGTAGATGAACTCTTAGATTCTTACAAGGCAATTTTTTGTTAAAATTCCTACTGTGAAAAGCCTTTAAAAATATTGAGACTATACGAAGGTATCCTTCCTCTTACATTCTCCGTGATAACACTCAATTGTAATCTGTGTGTTACTACTATACAGGTCTAGGGACAGATACAGGCTAATGACAAATTGCCACACATTTTTGTGTGTTTGTAGACCTATTCTCAATAATTAATAGTGTACACAAATGAGTCTTTGAAATTTACTTGAAGCAAGTTATTGATCTGCTCTACCGACAGTTGTATGACAAAACTAAACTTTCAAAAAAAAATCTTATTTGCCATTTGGTCAGATGTATGGCTTTGGCTAATTACAGCTATTTTAACTTGAGTCAGATGTTAGTTTAACTAAAGCCAGGCGTAAGTTCAAGGTATTAGTTTGACTAAAGTCAGAGTTTAGTGCATCAGCTGCTGTGAAAGATAACAAAGCCAAACTGCTGATGTAACCTAAAATAGTTAAGACAAAAATAATTTTGAAAAGTAAAAGTAAAATAAGGTCCTCATTTCATTCAGATTATCTCTAAACCAAAGCGCTATAGTTGATCTTTAATCGCAAATTTCAAAAGTAGCGATATCACCTAACCCAGCTGTATTGGGTTGCCTTCAAACAGCACTTCACTTCACGGTGATGTGAAAAAGAAATAATATATATATATATAAACGCCTGGCCTTCGTCCCTAAGGAGTCCACAAGTGGAATCGAGATTAGTCTATGGTTCTCAAAGCGTTATCATGAGGCCGCTTCCTTCTGTAGACCCTGTTCAGTGTTTTCAACTAGAGGGAAGGCCGCGAGGAGCTGGTACCTCGTTTTGGACTTCTGAAGGAATCGTGGGGGTGGGGGGTGGGGGTGGGGGGTGCTTCTGTCAGGAGGCCCTAGAGCCGGGTAATTATTTAGGTCACTTGCGGTTTGAGAGAGATCTAACGTCCGGATAAATTTTTAAAAAAAAGAGAAAATCAAGGGATTATGAAAGATTTAACGAAATTATGCAACCAGGGCTCGGACGCGATTAAAAAAAACCATATTTCCTTTATAGAATCGTGTGGAGCTCAGAGGCAAAGACAAATATATCTAATGGAAGTCAAAGACAAAGATATCTAATGGAAGTCAAAGTCATAGATATCTAATGGAAGTCAAAGACAAAGATAGCTAATGGAACTCAAAGACAAAGATATGCTAATGGAAGTCAAATCAAAGATAGCTAATGGAACTCAAAGACAAAGATATGCTAATGGAAGTCAAATCAAAGATAGCTAATGGAACTCAAAGACATATATATCTATTGGAACTCAAAGACATAGATATATGATGGAACTCAAAGACATAGATAACTAATGGAACTCAAAGACATAGATATCTAATGGAACGCAAAGAACCTAAAATCTAGCTGATCTCATAGACTTGGAGATTCAGCAAGATTATACAATTTCTCTTCACACAACCTGAAAAAGTTAACTTAGACACATAATCTGATTAAGTTAACGCATTAGTCACATAATCTGACGAAGTTAACGCATTAGTCACATAATTTGACGAAGTTAACGCATTAGTCACATAATCTGACGAAGTTAACACATTAGTTACATAATCTAAGTAAACACATTAGTCACAATGACTAGACGTACATTTGATGATTTTTAGTTCTTTATCGTGAGATTACGCAATAGGATTAAGGTCACGGTGTGCTTCGGTTTGGTGGTCTGGCTGATTGATTTCCAATGCTACTAGCACCGTTGCCAACTGTACACATTATTTTCATCTTTTTATTTGACCCTAAATATGTCATAAGATATTTTTCCGATCCCCGATCACTCAGTGGGAGAGCACCACTCAAATAACTAATTCGATTTAATGCTTGCCTTATTTACATTTTGTTTTCTTGTGGCTTATATCCTATACAAATTTTTATCCAATTTCTTCTTTCATTCTGTGCGGACCGGAAACGTTTCGCTCTCGGGCCGGTGCCGGACCGCGGGCCGCCCATTTGGCGAATCACTAAGTTAGGCTATCGAAGCAACGGAAGCAAGGTGGAGCAATTATATCGATATTTTAATGATGTTTATAAAGAGTGTTTTAATTACGTTTCAGAAATGTACCTCAAAGCCAGATCCCCGAGACCTTAGCTTGGCAGGTGAATTAATGCAATGTAATCCCTAGCAGGTTTCAATCTTCAAACATTGACATTTTTGCTGTTGAGTACGTTTTTAAATGTGTATGTGTGTGTGTGTGTGTATGCGGGTGTGCATGTGTATATGTGTGCATGTGAGTGCATGTTTGAACGGGTGTCTGTGCGTGTGTGTGTTTGTGCGTGCGTGTGGGTGCATGTGTCTGTATGTGGGTGCGTCTGTGCGTGTGTTGGTCTATGTGTACGTGTTTGCTTTTCATTGCGTGTGTGCGTCAAGGACTCATTTCTCATTAAGGTAAATACAAATTGAAGTCATCAACGCGTTTAGATTAGATCAGGCCTGAACCCCAAGATTTATTAAGAATGTTGGCTAACAAGAACATCACAAGCAATCATGGTGATACATGTGGAATAAAAACAGACAGATAATTTGTAGACATGATTGAATAGTCTGCTGACATAACAAGATACACTACACAGACAGTTAGGTCATAACAAAATAAACTACAAAAAAAAAGGTCTAATGAGATACACTACAGAGACAGTAAGGTCATAACAAGATAGTATACAGATACAGTTAGGTCATAACAAGATACACTACAGATACAGTTAGGTCATAATGAGATACACTACAGATACAGTTAGGTCATAACAAGATACACTACAGAGACAGTTAGGTCATAACAAGATACACTACAGATACAGTTAGGTCATAACAAGATACACTACAGATAAAGTTAGGTCATAATGAGATACACTACAGAACAGATACAGTTAGGCCATTATAATAAGCTACAGGTTGCCTAAAAATAAGCGACAATTGCTGGGCAAAAAAAATAAAAAAATGTCCTTTTTCATGAAGATGTTATGGATTTCTTAAAAAAGTGGTGTTTTTTTTTTTTGGCGACTTTACAAACTCAAACAGTTTACTTCCAATGTAAGCATAAGCTGAAACAGTCTATTCGCAATGTAAGCACAACCTCAAAAGTCTAGTTACAATCTAATCACAAACTCAAAAGTCTAGTTCCAATCTAAATCACAAACTCAAAAGTCTAGTTCCAATCTAATCACAAACTCAAAAGTCTAATTCCAATCTAATCACACACTTAAAAGTTTATTTCCAATCGAATCACAAACTCAAAAGTCTAATTCCAATCTAATCACACACTTAAAAGTCTAGTTCCAATCTAATCACACACTTAGAAGTCTAGTTCCAATCTAATCACAACCTCAAAAGTCTAGGTCCAATCTAATCACAAACTCAAAAGTCTAGTTCCTATCTAACCACAAACTCAAAAGTCTAATTCCAATCTAATCACACACTTAAAAGTCTATTTCCAATCTAATCACAAACTCAAAAGTCTAATTCCAATCTGATCACAAACTCAAAAGTCTAGTTCCAATACAATCACAAACTTAAAAGTCTAGTTCCAATGTAAGCACACACTCAAAGGTTCAGTTCCAATGTATGCATATTCTCAAAAGTCTAGTTTCAATGTAAGCACACGCTCAGTCTATTTCCAATGTAAGCACAACTTCAAAAAGTCTAGTTTCACTGTAAGCACAGTTCCACTTAGCTTCAAATAATAACATATACATACACATTATCTGGATATATATAGCCCAGATATAAATATATTCGAAGACACACAACAATCTCAATTGGTCAACTTTTTTCCCTCTCCCATAAATGAGTGGTACCTCGAGTTGAATGTAATGCATATTTACTACACCCCCCCCCCCCCCAACATAAAATATCTAATTCTAAAAATCAAAACACAAAAGGATTTCTTTTTTTTTT
>CAXITT010000347.1:479177-487887 GCA_964033795.1 Lymnaea stagnalis | reverse complement strand
TTTTTTTTTTTTTAAACTAGGCGAGGAAGTTGTGCCAAAGAGGCGGCCCCGGGGGGGGGGTGGGGGGAGAGGGGGGATATTTCATAGCAGTCTTCTGGCTTCACCGACCCTGGGCGTGAGGGGGGGTGGGGGGCGTGTAGAATGCAACCACAACAACAACGGGGCGGATATCTCAAGGGTTTCTTTTCACGTCTTCTAGAGCAGCGGTTCTCAACCTGTAGGTCCCAACCCCTTTGGGTTGGGTGGGGGGTCAAACGACCCTTACACAGGGGTCGCCTTAGACCATCGGAACACACATATTTATGAAGTAGCAACGCAAATAATTTTATTTTGGTTGTGGGTGACAGAGAACACGAGGAACTGCATTCAAGGGTCACCTCATTAGGAGGGTTGAGAATCACTGTTCTAAAGATTGTATTTCTTCAAGGACATTGCGAATGAAAAATTATTAAGCTCATCAATAGAGGCCAGTTTGATATAGGTTTGATGGACAAAAAAATACTTTACCAGTATGTATTTTGAACACAGCTAAATAGGGGATGTCCCGAAAGATCATATCTTGAAATATCCAGCTATACCAAGGTGCTTCAAAATAAGAGATAAATAAAAGGAGTAACTAAACAGAAGGAGTCGAATTATTTTTACACAAAATTTTTTTCCACATTTATGAATCCAACATATCAACCCATTCAGTCAACTCTTTCAACATATCAACCCATTCAGTCACCACTTTCAAAACATCAGCCCATTCAGCCAACTCTTTCAACATATCAACCCATTCAGCCACCACTTTCAAAACATCAGCCAATTCAGCCAACTCTTTCAACATATCAACCAATTCACCCAACACTTTCAACATATCAACCAATTCAACCAACTCTTTCAACATATCATCCAATTCAGCCAAATCTTTCAACATATCAACCCATTCAACCAACTCTTTCAACATATCAACCCATTCAGACACCACTTTCAAAACATCAGCCAATTCAGCAAACTCTTCCAACATATCAAACAATTCACCCAACAATTTCAACATATCAACCAATTCAATCAACTCTTTCAACATATCAACCCATTGAGCCAATTCTTTCCACATATCAACCCATTCAGCCAACTCTTTCAACATATCAAACCATTCAGCCACCACTTTCAAAACATCAGCCAATTCAGCCAACTCTTTCAACATACAAACCCATTCAGCCACCTCTTTCAAAACATCAGCCAATTCAGCCAAATCTTTCAACATATCAACCCATTCAACCAACTCTTTGAACATATCAACCCATTCAGACACCACTTTCAAAACATCAGCCAACTCTTCCAACATATCAAACAATTCACCCAACAATTTCAACATATCAACCAATTCAATCAACTCTTTCAACATATCAACCCATTGAGCCAATTCTTTCAACATATCAACCCATTCAGCCAACTCTTTCAACATATCAAACCATTCAGCCACCACTTTCAAAACATCAGCCAATTCAGCCAACTCTTTCAACATATCAACCCATTCAGCCACCTCTTTCAAAACATCAGCCAATTCAGCCAAATCTTTCAACACATCAACCCATTCAACCAACTCTTTGAACATATCAACCCATTCAGACACCACTTTCAAAACATCAGCCAACTCTTCCAACATATCAAACAATTCACCCAACAATTTCAACATATCAACCAATTCAATCAACTCTTTCAACATATCAACCCATTGAGCCAATTCTTTCAACATATCAACCAATTCACCCAACTCTTTCAACATATCAAACCATTCAGCAACCACTTTCAAAACATCAGCCAATTCAGCCAACTCTTTCAACATATCAACCAATTCACCCAACACTTTTAACATATCAACCAATTCAACCAACTCTTTCAACCTATCAACCAATTCACCCAACTCTTTCAACATATCAACCAATTCAGTCAACTCTTTCAACATATCAACCAATTCAGCCAAATCTTTCAACATATCAACCAATTCAGTCAACTCTTTCAACATATCAACCAATTCAGCCAAATCTTTCAACATATCAACCAATTCAACCAACTCTTTCAACATATCAACCAATTCACCCAACACTTTCAACATATCAACCAATTCAATCACCTCTTTCAACATATCAACCAATTCAACCAACTCTTTCAACATATCAACCCATTCAGCCAACTCTTTCAACATATCAACCCATTCAGCCACCACTTTTAAAACATCAGCCAATTCAGCCAACTCTTTCAACATATCAACCAATTCACCCAACACTTTTAACATATCAACCAATTCAACCAACTCTTTCAACATATCACCCAATTCATCCAACCCTTTCAACATATCAACCCATTCAGTCAACACTTTCAACATATCAACCAATTCAGCCAACTCTTTAAACATATCAATCAATTCAGCCAACTCTTTCAATATATCAAATAATGCAAACAACAATTTCAATATTTTAACCGATTCAGCCTCCACTTTCAAATCATCCACCAATTTAGCAACCTCATCCAACGTATCCACCAATTTATCCACTACATTTAACGCATCCACAAAAGTAGCCAATTCTTCCCATGTATGCACCAAAGTTTTCAATCAACCAACAAAAAAAAAAAAAATGAATCATATGTAAATAAAAACTGAAAGAAAGAGTGGGGGGGGGGGGGGGGAGGCAGAAAAAAAAACTTGTTTGAAGAGATTGGCCATAAGTAACAGAAACTTAATTAGGTGTCAGCTGTACGCGCACACCACAGGGCTTCTCAAATTATGACAGAGTTAGGTCAATAACAGAGATAACTTGTGGTGATCAGAGTTATGAGTGCAAGTGTTTATGTCACAGGTTCCCAAACCTTTTTAGGACCCGGGGCCCCAGATTATACAAGGCAACTCAGCCCCACCCCAAAACTTAAAAAAAAAATAATTCAAATAGACAAATCGCATCGTAAATTTACAATTGAAACACGAGTATTATGTCATTATTATGCCATTATTATGTCATTATTATGCCATTATATGTCATTAGTGTGTCATTATTATGTCAGTATTATGACATTTTCAAACTTTCATAAGTCGACGATTAAAAATTAAATCTTTTAAATCATTTGAGGTAGCTACCCACAGGTTGGGAACCCGGATCTTAAGTATTTTCAGTTACAGTAAAACAAGAGAGTCTAGCCCGCTGCCTGATGCCACCGCACGCCCCCCTCCCCACCCCCCCCCCTGGTGGTATCTTTTGAGGTAGCTACCCACGGGTTGGGAACCCGGATCTTAAGTATTTTCAGTTACAGTAAAACAAGAGGGTCTAGCCCCCTGCCTGATGCCACCGCACGCCCCCCCCCCCCCCCCCCCCCCCCTGGTGGTATCTATCACATGATCTGACCGGGAATTGCCATTCAGTTAAGTTCTATTTATTACACGCTACCGTCAAAATATAAATAAAGATGGCTTCTCGTGTCAGGCACGCTCAAGAGTTGTATTTGAACAGTGAATATCATGTCGTGTATCAGATGACAATCATGTTCTATGTCAGCTGTAAATCATGCTCTATATTAGATGTAAATCATTTTTGTTATTAAAGATGTAAAACGTGTTCTATATCAGATGTAAATAAGTTTCTATTACAGGTGTACATTATGTTCTATTGCAGATTTAAAGCATGTTCTATATCAGATGTAGACAATATTCGATTACAGATGAAAAGTATGTTCTATACTAGATGTAAATCATCATATATATAACAAGTACATTATGTTCTATATCATATATAAATCAAGATTTCGAATATTGTAGCACATAGAATTAGACACTATAATGTATGACATACTATCCTATGCCTAAGTCCTTTTAAAGCACTGGGTTTCTGAGTATGGGTTTCTGAGTATCTAAATATTGTTGGAAAGGTATGTGACAGATAACAAGTTGACATTGGAACAAAGTAATCACACCTGGTGTTATGTGCACCACGGTTTGAGAATAGCTTGTTCTAGGTCCAAACGTGGCCGCCTTTAGTGAGAGAAGTCTACACACAGTGTACACAGTGTACATTGTGTACATTCCTAGATTGCTTACCAGGTATTTTATCAAACAAACCTGATATTTAGGTTATTTATGTTGAATTAATTTGCGATGCAAGTCATCATTAGCCATTTCATTAGTCATTACCTAAGTCATTACATTAGTCATAAAATTGGTCATTTAATCAGATCTCTATGTGGGGGAAGTCAGGACGTCAGTTCCTACAAAGTTGAGCTATTTATTACGAATTTTTTTTACATATGGATACACACGCCTATCTATGCCTAAACACATACACACACAAACACACACTCAAAAGCTTTTAGCATACGACACATTATAAATCCTTTGAAACGCAACATTTCATCAGGACGTAACGATCTGCTTATGTTAGTAGAAATAAGTCGACGCCAAACCCTCGAGTGAGAAACTAATGAAATACAGAACGCGATCTGGTCTATGTTTCATAAAACAAAGATGCACACACGCTTACGTGGGATTTAAAAAGTGGCCAACGAAAGGACGCAATTACTCCCAGCTCAAGGACTAAGACAAACATTGATCCACTAGCATGGACGAAGGCAGATATGTGACGCTGAAATTGAAGGCATTCATGGAAAGACAAATAGTGACTAAAAACAAAGGGAAAGAATTCATTGGCAGGCGCTGTTTGTTTGTTTTTCCAAACTAAATGTTTGTACTAAGACACAAACCTGATATACATCCGATGGGCACATTCGATGATTAGATGTGAACACACAAAACACACTATTTTCCTCAAACTACACTCGAGTTACAGAGCACGCTAATCAGCTCTAAGTGAAGAGTGGTCACGGTTTTCGAAACGCCGCCACCTAGGGTTAGTTTTAAAAAACAGATGAAAAGGTGTCAAAAAGTGAACTCGGAAACATAGTGAAATAATGTTTCACGACAATTTGTAAAAACTTCGTCAACTACACATACCGGTTTGATTCCGATTTCATATATACATATGTGGTTCAGAAATCAGACATACAGTAGGGGCTCACACACCAGACATTGTACGCTTTTTCAGAAATCGGAAATGCAGTAAATATTCAGACATTACTGCTGAATCAGACAAACAAAAGTAGATCACTGCATAGGAATTGATTCAGACTTTAGGACTCTAAAGCTTATATTCAGAAATCAGTCTCTGTTTGTAGAACTAATCACTCATACAGAAACTAGCCTCTGTTTGTAGAGCTAACCATTTTTACAGAAACTAGCCTCTGTTTGTAGAACTAACCATTTTTACAGAAACTAGCCTCTGTTTGTAGAACTAACCATTTTTACAGAAACTAGCCTCTGTTTGTAGAACTAACCATTTTTACAGAAACAAGCCTCTGTTTGTAGAACTAACCATTTTTACAAAACTAGCCTCTGTTTGTAGATCTCTATTTTATGTGTCACTATTAAAAGTTTTCAATGCCAGGAAAATAATTCAATCATCACCAATGACAACATGCCGAGAGTGCAGTGACGTACATTTGAGCGTGATGACAATCTCAAACACTCTTGCCAGTTAGTCCAATCTGTACTACTTTACCGATACAAAAAAACATGAGAATAATGGAAAGAGAAACTGTTACGGATCGAAAACGTGACATGTGGGCATGTGTTTCATACTCCCTGAAACACAACTGTAAACATCTGCTTACGTCACTTCCTGTGTTAGATCTGCAGCAATTAAATCTAGTTGTATAGCTCATTTTTAAGTCACGATACAGAAAATAACATCAAACTTTTTATCACAAAGCATGTTACACGGCTCTCGTGCATTTAACCCAATGAGACAATTACCCTCGACGGCAACAGCGTAAGAATGATGATGAGCCTTTCGCTAAGCGTAACTCCTGGTAACATCCGTTGGTATTGGAATGATGCACCGCATGCAACGCTAAATTGCTGGGTAATCTATTTAACCACATAAAAAAACATACTACGTTTGATACTGGTTTAGCAGGAGAAAGACGAGTTCCTAAGGTGAGACGGCAAGATCAGCGAAGCCAGCGTTGTAGGTGAGCAGCGGCCGCGTTGAGGGAACTGTGGCGTCGGAGGCATTCAATGGGCGAGCGGTAGGTTCGTAAGCATGTGTGAGATAGGCGAGGGTGGGTGGGAAGAGGAGAGGACAGTGTGAGTTGTAGCATAGGTTTGGGTAGGGGGGTGTGTTTTAGCAGGGGCGTATTTAAGATCATGTGAGAAGAGTGGGCAGATCGTGGACGAATACATGTCCAAGGACACACGGGATTTTAAAAAAAGGGGGAGGGGGTAAGTAAAAAATTGTGTTACCAAGCAAAGAAGTCTACTGGTCGTAGGTTGTTACAGGCGTAGGTCGTAGGTTGTTACAGACGTAGGTCGTAGGTTGTTACAGGCGTAGGTCGTAGGTCGTTAAAGGCGTATGATGTAGGTTGTTACAGGCGTAGGTCGTGCGTTGTTAAAGGCGTAGGACGTAGGGTGCTACAGGCGTAGGTCGTAGGCTGTTTTGTTAAAGGCGTAGATTGTAAGCTGTTACAGGCGTAGGTCGTAGCTTGTTACAGGCGTAGGTTGTCGCAGGTCGTGCTAACAATGTGATATATATAAACTGCTAACAAGGTGATAAATATAAACTACTATCAATGTGATACCTATATGACTTAAGTTGTATAACGTTCCGCTGTTCTCAAACTAATTGATAGAGACAACTGTTGTTGAAACAGTGCTACTGGCAAGCTAAACATTCACCAAAACATCATTTCTCTCCAAATCGCCTTGTGACCTTTGAACTCTTGCACGAATTTCTATCGATACATCGAAAAGGAACGATTAAAGAAAGTCGTGTTCCCAGGAAGAGACACGCCGTGACATTTGGAGGACCTTTGAACGTGTACTCAGCCTGGGGTCTGGTGGCATCGTCGTCGAGTGATACGGCAAAGGCCTCGTCAGGTCGGCAGCGGGCCCCTCGTAGGTAACAGAGCGGCTCTCTCGGTCGCTTCTTTGCATCTTCACCTGGCAAGCAATGACCTTTAAGTAGCAACCCTAGCCCTGGGTGCGACCCAAAGAACATCTTTGCAGAGGGATGAGGGTAGTGTGGGTGTATCCCACATACGTTTTCATCAAAGTGTGGTTAGAGTAGTAGGATTATATCTCAAAGATCGTTTTATGAGGTAGGATAGCAGGCTATATCCCAAAGATCATGTATGCGGGTGGTTCGGATAGTAAGATGTGTTCCCAAATATCATTTTAAGTGCAGGTATTTATGATTTAGTAGAGAAATGTCATAGTAGGATATATCCCAAATATATTTTTCATTGTAAGGTAGTTTGGATAGCAGGCTGGATAAAAACGTGTCTCATAAAAAAGATTTTAAAGCAAATTGCCAAACCAAAATAACAAGCGACGTTCTGTAGTGTTCCAAATGAAATCGTTGATAAATTTCATGCAATTTAAAAGGCGATCTTCAATATAGAAGGGGAAAAACTTTTCGTCTTAACAGAAAATCATTGTGCCACTGAAATAAACAACACAAATATCCGAGCAACTACAATTGGCTTTAAAATTCATTACTTAAAAAACATATTAGGAAACAACAATGGCATAAATACAAAAAAAAAAATGTTGCAATCTTTATTTTTGACTTTTGGGCCAACTTAAATCGGTAAATGAATTAAGTATTTTTTGTTTAAATTGTGTCACTAGTTGCAATATTTAAAAGTAAAAAAAAAAAAAAAAGAATTACAACTGCAGAATGAGGAAAGCCACTTTGTACAATGGGTTCTCGGTTGACCCGCTTCAACGTCCCATCAAGAAACACGGGAAACACTGTCCGGACAATTCAAGACTGATCCCCTCCGTAATCTGGCGTTAATCTCTACAGCAAATTGTCAATTCTGTACGTGTGGTGGCGGTGTTGGGCAGACGCATTGATAGCCGGTTAATTGACGTCACAAGACGGTATTTTGATTACTTTTGTCTTGTTGTTGAGAGTATCATGTTTGCAGAGATAGTCACCTGTAACAACAGTAGTGGCTTATCAAGATGGATGGGTGTTACTATTAAAAAGGCATCTAGAGCAATAGCATTGCCTTATCAAGATGGATGCCTGGTTTCTTGAAATAGTTATCTGTAGTATCAACAGTGGCTTATCAAGATGGATGTCTGTTTCCTTTAAATAGTTATCTGTAGTCTCAGCAGTGGCTTATCAAGATGGATGCCTGGTTCCTTTAATTTTCATGAAATTATATTTTTTTTTAAAATCCTGATTGGTAAGATGTTTCCTGTGATAATCTGAAAGCACAGGATAATTGTATCATGATACTTGTATCCCTATTGAACAAACGGACCACCCGCTTCCATTTATAAAAATAAGTCTAATTATTTAAAGCAAGTTTAGCCATTATAATAACCTGATATCATTCTGTACATTTGATATCTTTCTTTATTTCTAACGAGGAAGCTTTGCAATTCCACCCTCACAGAAATTAATTGAATCAAAAGATCGTTCTTTGTTTTTCTTCAATCTATATCAGCTATTCAATTGAAATCGTATTTTAAATAATTATGTTTATGTTTTCTGTTTCAGACGAAGACCCCACAGAACCAACCCCCCCCCCCCCTTTTTTTCCCGTGACACCAGATAGGGTCGCGCCCCATGGGTTGAGAGCCCGGTTTATAGACTAACATTATATCANCCCC
>CAXITT010000347.1:461677-474177 GCA_964033795.1 Lymnaea stagnalis | reverse complement strand
AAACACACACACACACCAAAAGTCCCACTTACACAGTATAAATGAGGCAATAATTGAACCTGCTTTTATGATATTATGAGATTTTGATATTATGAGTGCATGATATTATGAGATTATGATATTATGAGATTTTGATATTATGAGATTATGATATTATGAGATTATGATATTATGAGATTGTGATTCAAGAAATTGCTTTGCTCCATGCTACTGTTTAGTGTGTTGTCTACAATTGATGTGTTTCTACAGTTGGTGTGTTGTTTACAGTTGGTGTGTTGTCTACAGTTGGTGTGTTGTTTACAGTTGGTGTGTTGTTTACAGTTGGTGTATTGTCTACAGTTGGTGTGTTGTTTACATATGGTGTGTTGTTTACAGTTGGTGTGTTGTTTACAGTTGGTGTGTTGTCTACAGTTGGTGTGTTGTTTACAGTTGGAGTGTTGTTTACAGTTGGTGTGTTGTTTACAGTTGGTGTGTTGTTTACAGTTGATGTGTTGTGATAGGTTTTTTAAGGAAGGGGTGAGTCAAAAATCGTGACACGCCCCAAACGGCGCTATCTACGCCACAGACACACTCGCAACGCTGACCCCGTAGAGTCTGCCAACTTTGCGTTTCATTTGCGAGTCCCTAACTTACCGTGCGATGGGAACACTTCCGATTCAAACACATCCACTGTACTATCTGTACACACATCTTGAAGATACGAAGGCTATCTGGTTATTGGTCTTTTTTGTTACGCACCAAGTGTACGTACCAACGCACCAAATGTACGCACCAAGTGCATGCACAAAGTGTGCGCACCAAGTGTGCATTTTACTGAAAGCTTAATAACTATAACTAGATATAGCCCGCCAAACATTGGCGACAGCAATGCTTGAACCTCCCATCTAGTAGAGTTACATGATAAAAACGTGAACCCAAGTGACGCACATTAAAGAATTTAAATTTTGCAATACCCCCCCCCGCCTTTTTTTTCATGATATGTCACTACACACTTTTTATTTCAGCCCATGAACTCTATAAATATAGCCGACCCGCAGCTTAGCATACGCCGCGAGCTTGTTGGTGTGTGCGCATGGCTGTCAAGCGAGGGTGGTGCAGGAGGAGGGGCGGTAGCGCATGTCTCGAGACCAACGATGTGCAGGAAAGGGAAGGGAGGGTTTTCCTGCGTCTTGCTTGCTCTGGCGTATCTATATATAGCCTGAGTCGTCTTGCTTGCCCTAGTTTCTGGCGTATTATATATATATATATAGATATGATTAGCTTGCATCTGTAATGACAGGGTGATAAGAAATACTTGAGCAGGACACCAAAACAACAGTAGCAATGCTGTTCGATAAAGCAGTCGTTCTTTGTAAGTGAACATTGGAATTGGTGGGTAAGTTTGATCATAGGCGTATCTAATGCACTTTATTATTCCCATTGAGGATTGACAATATTTCTATAGATATTTTTACTTGATGTCCATCGTTAATGTATTTTTTCTGTATTCCAATGGACAACACCACACATTACCACACATCACCACACATAACCACACATCAGCTTATCACAGTGAATCCCACAGTAATTTAATAAACGATAAATCTAAAGCTTAAATAATATATCATCAAATTAACTCAAATAAATAAATAAATAGGAAGTCCAAATCTATCGTTCACAGATCTAAAAACTTGAGAATCATTTTTTTTTTTTTGTTTTTTTGTTGTGTTGTTTTTTTTTGTTTTTAAATGTGCTTGACACAAAACTAGATAGTGAGAAAAATGACGTAGCGGGCGGCTGTGAGGTAATGACAGACCTGGTTTCGACCAGGTATCTCTAGGGGTCCACAAAGTGCAAAAACTAATGTGGGGCTAGGTTGGGGGGGAGGGGGTTTGTGAGGATCAGAGGATTGCAGGAGCTTCTAATGGGAAAGGAATTATTTAGGGGGGGGGAGGGGGAGGGGGGGAGGAGGGGGAAGTGGAATACTTAGACAATGAAAAAAGTCAAGCAACATGGTTGACTAAAATTGGATAAAGGTTTTTGATTTGAGAGTTTTATATTATAACTCTAAAAGTAAAGCTAAAAATAGATTATTTACTTTTTTATGTATGAGGAGTTAAAATTAAAGGGAACTTAAATCTCACTGCTGTTTCTATGGTATCTATTAATAATAAGTTAAAATTCCATAGCATTGTAATCATTAACAGTGTGAGGACCTTCTTGCCTTCTTAAACAGATTATCAAGGGCGAAAACTCGGGAAACCTTTCGCTTATTCTTTAAAAAAAAATACATTAAACTGGACATTTGAACTGCAAGGCAAAATCAATCTTAGCTTATCGCGGGGGGGGGGGGAACAACATTTTTCCGGCCGACATTCCCTAGACACAATTTTAGCAAAACATTTAATCTACTCTCTACTCTACGCTTCAATCTACTCTCTACTCTATGATCATGAACACACTAAATATTGTGTTGATCGTTTCTTTATTGGCAATCACTTGGCGTACAAAAAAACCCACAAAACAAACAAATGGCATACCACTTAAGAATTAATCTTATTGTGCTGCTTTTGTTCTAGTAGGACCAGTCCCTGGGTGTTCTATTTCCCCCCGTGCACTCCCCATTCGGCTGAGTGCATTGCGCAAGAGGTAGTCCTAGAGCTTTCCACCCCCCTTCCCCCCACCCGCCCGTGCACCCCCAATTTGGCTGAGTCTATTGTGAGCGCCACAAAACTTTTCCTCCACCACCACCCCAGCTCTTTGATCTCGTCTCACATAATCGCATCGACCGATCAGAAGTGAAAGAGATTGCTTTAATCCCTTGCTAACGAGAGGATGCATGAATCGTCACAACGTGGTAGTTAGCAAACTCGATAATCCGTGGTCTTTTATTTGTTTAGTTCTTTGGTGGGGTCCCGTTTACTGTTGTGTAAAAGGGACGATACAGGACATGTTTATAGTTAACAGGTCAAATACAGGGGTTGTTGATAACTATTAGGGCCGATACAGGACATGTTGATAGCTATTAGGGCCGATACAGGACATGTTGATAACTAACAGGGCCGGTACAGGACATGTTGATAACTGAAATAATAATTACATTCAGAAATGGCGTCAGCGTGCCGTCGAGCTAATGCTCTTCATGCCATCTCCAAAGCAACCCCCCTCCTAAGCCCGGTATCGTTGGAGATGTCTCTTTGCCAGGACAACCCCACACGAGTCCACCCGATCGGGTTCTGCTGCCCCCCCCCCCAACTCAAGGACACCCCGTCAGTCTGACACTGTGTTCGCACACAGAGCACGCGATCGACTTTCTCAGGAGCCGGGACGGTAAATGTACGTCCTAATATCTTCCCCTACACATTGCCGTCGAGCTAATGCTCTTCATGCCATCTCCAAAGCAACCCCCCTCCTAAGCCCGGTATCGTGGGAGATGTCTCTTTGCCAGGACAACCCCACACGAGTCCACCCGATCGGGTTCTGCTGCCCCCCCCCCAACTCAAGGACACCCCGTCAGTCTGACACTGTGTTCGCACACAGAGCACGCGATCGACTTTCTCAGGAGCCGGGACGGTAAATGTACGTCCTAATATCTTCCCCTACACATTCCTGGGAAGCGTTGGACGCCCTTTAAGAGGGTTTCTACAGTGGGTTTCCACGACGCAACTAGTTTGCGAAGTAGCTGGGACGAAACGGTTGCCTTGGAGAAGCTTCTCAGGGCTGCATGGTAAGAATCGTCGGCTTTAGCAGGGGTCGGGGAACTTTTTGTCTGAGAGAGCCATGGACACGACATTGAAAAGTAACTCTGAGAGAGCCATGGACACGACATTGAAAAGTAATTCTGAGAGAGCCATGGACACGACATTGAAAAGTAATTCTGAGAGAGCCATGGACACGACATTGAAAAGTAATTCTGAGAGAGCCATGGACACGACATTGAAAAGTAATTCTGAGAGAGCCATACATTATGTTTAAAACAAAAAATTCAAGTAAATGTGTGGAGTTTATCTCCTTTACCATTGCAGTAGACTTTAGCTCATTTTTAGAATGAAACATTGATATGCAATTAATATGGAGATCAAAGGAGTCTAAAGAAACATTTTTTTATAGATTCGAACTTTCGTCTGCGAGCCAGATGCAGCCAGCAATAGAGCTCATCTGGCTCGCGAGCCATAGGTTCTCGACCCGTGGACTAGAGGTTACCACCTTCAACCCGAGCCTCATATCCATTGACGGCAACTTGTAATCTGCTGTCTCTGCCTTTACTTCCAATTGTGAATTGTCACAGCTGACTGCCCTGTTGGTGCTTTTTTTTAATTTACGACAGGTACCTAGCACGTCTCTTGTCAGCCCACGCAGGACGCGCCACAGTGGTCTTGTTCACTGTGTAATCGACAAGTCGCCACAGACTTGTCAACCGGAGCCCAGGGGATATTGATAACTAATAACGTCCCATTGGGAAATGGCCTCGGTGGGTCGTCAAGCGCAAGCTCTTAATACCCCCGGCACCCCTCCACATGGACCGAAGCCATGTTTCCACGCCACCAGACCGTGCGGCAGCATGCGGGAGCCTCGCCCCTGGCCTGGGGGACGCCAGGTCGACCTAAAACGCTGCCTTTAAAACGTTCGCAGTCCACTCTCCATTGGGTCTGGGTGGATTTGTTTCCACTCCGGAGGGAAGATGTGTAGTTACAAGCCCCCACCGTCCTAGGAGTCTTTCGGTCGGGATGAAAGCTGGGACGAAACGGTTGCCTTGGACCTGCTGTTTCACGGCCGCGTAGCTAAAATCATCAGCATGGGTTTTAACCGCCATCCAAGCCTCATATCCATCAACGCCAACAAGTAATCATGTTACGACGCTACTTCTCCGGCTGCGTTGGAAGTCATGCGGTCAGCAGGGTTCTTTTAGCTTCGGAAGAACAGTACCTCCCTACTAGTCCGCCACGCCAGGAAGAGGCAAAACGCCATGAGGACGTCCCCAAGTTTTCTAGTACACGCTCCGCTTTGGGCAGATGTTGATAACTAACAGGGGCGAAACAGGTTAATAACAACTTGTGTTATTGATGTATTGGCACGGGCATCTCCGGCAAACAAGTTAAAGTGTTAACATTTATAACATCGATGGAATGGCTGCAAGAGCTCTGTTGAGGACAGCTATAGTGACGGCACAAAGCTGTTTTCTGATTGAGCAAATTAAAAATCATCCTTTTAAAAAAAAAATCCTTTATATTAACTTAGATTTTGTTCGTATGTTTCGGGCTGGAACAATTTTCCGGCGGCTAAGTGACCCAATTTTCCGCCCCATCTTCAACCCAAATCACCAAAGATCAAATCTTCATGTTTTTTTTTTAATTTGGCATATGAAGGAAATATTATGTCGCTGATTTCACGAAATAAAATTCCCGGATATCTGCGCTAAATGAAATTATTTTTTTTTAAATATCGCAAGTGCGTTTGGTGCGTAATATTTTATTCTTCTGAAATAGTTGGTGAAATAAATCTGCGGTGTGGAAGCGGATGGGGCATTAGAATAATAATTATTAGAACAGTTCAGGGGCTGAAAAAAATGTGTGAATGCGATCCTGGGAAAAAAATGGGGGGGGGGGGGGAGGGGGCTAGGAGCCCTAAATGGGATTTTAATGAAGTGCGTGTCTTGAATGCGATTCTTGTATGCGTGTCTTGTATGCGTATCTTGTATGCGTGTCTTGTATGCGTGTCTTGTACGAGTGTCTTGTATGCGTGTCTTATATGCGTGTCTTGTATGCGTGTCTTGTATGCGTGTCTTGTATGCGTGTTGTGTCCAATGTTAACCCCCTTGCCCAAAGGGTTGCTACCAAAAACGTCATATTTAGGGGTTGTTTAATTCAAGGACGCTGTCATAGAGAAATACAATAGTAAACATACGACATCCAAAACAGTTGCTAATTACAGTTAATAAGATTTATTTAAGTATTTATATAATTACAAAACATAAGAAATATAATTACAAATCATCAACTTACAGAGCATGGTAGATCTTGTACCGGTACACAGCTAGTACAATGTGCCACATAATAATATACAATGACGAACGCGAATAAACGCATATGAGTATACAAAGAAATACACGTCTCGTGAAGTTAAAAATATCTATCTGAATCTGAATCTCCGGGAATCTCTGAAACCCCTTATTTATATAGTGGGTCTATCGACGCGTCCAGAAACGCATTTGTTATTGTTTCAGTTTCTCGTCCAATCGAGAACGTTCCGCAAGATACTAGGAGACAAACTAACCATGTTAAATTGGTAGGCGGCAGTAAACACGACAGATCAAAAGAACTAGCCCCGCCCATCTATGAACGGATCGTCGGCTAGGAATCTAATTTGGGGTCAAGTAAAGTTCGCTGCACGGGAAAAGTGTCCTACATAACACACTCCTTATAGCAATCCTTATCGCAATCTTTATAGCAATCCTTTTAGAAATCCTTATAGCAATCGTTATTGTCCTTAATCGTGTGCGAACCTGTGATTCGCCTCGCTTGATAACCAGTCGATTCCCAACACGTCCCTCCGATCCCCCCTCCTCCTCCGACTCCCCCCCTCCTCCTCCGACTCCCCCCCTCCTCCTCCGAATCCCCCCCTCCTCCTCCTCCCTTTCACCCTAAGTGGGTAGACTTTGACTTTCCCCGACGATACCAGATGTGGCAGTGTGGCCTTTAAGCCATTACAGACTGTTCAAACTCGCGGGGTAATTGTTTTAGAGCAGCCGCCGTGACCGTGCATACGGGCCGTGACTAAACCGATGGACAGCGGAGAGAGCAGAGAGAGCGGGAGACGGAGGGGAGAGAAGTGAGGTTATCGGAGACGGCAAGAGTACTATCAGCGCTGTTATCTGTCACTGCTAGGATGTCACTTAAGCAGCAAGCTGGTGTAGAGCGCCGCTTCATTGAAATGAACTGGGTTATTCAAATACTTTACATCAACAATTTTAAGCTGAACAAAATGGATTGTACAGCAATGTGATCAACAAAGAGATGGATTGTTCAGCAATGTGATCAACAAAGAGATGGATTGTTCAGCAATGTGATCAACAATGAGATTGATTGTTTAGCAATGTGATCAACAATGAGATGGATTGTTCAGCAATGTGATCAACGATGAGATGGATTGTTCAGCAATGTGATCAACAATGAGATGGATTGTTCAGCAATGTGATCAACAATGAGATGAATTGTTCAGCAATGTGATCAACAATGAGATGGACTCAATGATTTGGCGATTTTATGGAGGCATTAACCCCCCCCCCCCCCCCACCCACTTTTTTTTTTTTTTTTTCTTTTTTTCTCTTTTTTATATGAATGAATGAATGAAGGAATGAATGACGAATACAATAAATAAAAAAAGTAGATTTGTAAGCAATTTGTTTTGTTTCTTTTTTAAAATGTTGTTTTAAAAAAATATTTGTAATCCCATTTTTATCATCAGGCCTTTTGGTCACTAAGGCCTTTTGGTCGATAAGGCCTTTTGGTCACTAAGGCCTTTTGGTCACTAAGGCCTTTTGGTCAATCATCCCTTTTTGGTCATCCGGGCTTTTTGGTCATTCGGGCTTTTTGGTCAACCGTGCCTTTTGATCACCCAGACCTTTCGATCACCCAGACCTTTTGATCACCAAGACCTTTTGATCACCAAGACCTTTTGATCACCCAGACCTTTTGATCACCCAGACATTTTGATCACCAAGACCTTTTGATCACCAAGACCTTTAGATCACCCAGACCTTTTGATCACCAAGACCTTTTGATCACCCAGACCTTTTGATCACCCAGACCTTTTGATCACCCAGACCTTTAGATCACCCAGACCTTTTGATCACCCAGACCTTTTGATCACCCAGACCTTTTGGTCACCCAGACCTTTTGGTCACCCAGACATTTTGATCACCCAGACCTTTTGATCACCCAGACCTTTTGATCACCCAGACCTTTTGATCACCCAGACCTTTTGATCACCCAGACCTTTTGATCACCCAGACCTTTTGATCACCCAGACCTTTTGATCACCCAGACCTTTTGATCACCCAGACCTTTTGATCACCCAGACCTTTTGATCACCAAGACCTTTTGATCACCCAGACCTTTTGATCACCCAGACCTTTTGATCACCAAGACCTTTTGATCACCCAGACCTTTTGGTCACCCAGACATTTTGATCACCCAGACCTTTTGGTCACCCAGACATTTTGATCACCCAGACCTTTTGGTCACCCAGACCTTTTGATCACCCCGACCTTTTGATCACCCCGACCTTTTGATCACCGAGACCTTTTGGTCACCCTGGCCTTTTGGTAACCCTGGCCTTTTGGTCACCCAGGCCTTTTGGTACAGCATGCCCTTTGGTCAACCAGGCCTTTCAGTCACCCAGGCCTTTTGGTCCCCCATGCATCGGTCATCCTGGCTTTATTGGTCAGCCAGGCCTGTTGGTCACCAGGCCATTCGGTAACAGAGGCCTTCAGACCTGTACCTTTCTTGTTTAGGAGCCTTATGGCTTACATTTGTCCACTAGCCCGATCAGATGGTTCATTCAGGGTTTGATCAATTATTTCGAATGTTTTTTTTTAATTCATTTTTTTTTCCTCTACCAAGCTCCAAAAATCAGTTGAGTTTATTTTAGCCAAACAATTAGTAGACAGACAACTAGTGTTTTAGAAAATGCATTCCAATCTTTCTCATTGATTTAATCACATACCGTATCATCTTTTTAAGAGACAGATCCAGGAATCTACTCGTGTGTGGAATATGTGTGGGTGTGTGTGGGATATGTGCGGGATATGTGTGTGGGTGTGTGTGAGATGTGTGAGGGATATGTGTGGGATGTGTGTGGGATGTATGTGGGATGTGTGTGGGGTGTGTGTGGGATGTGTGTGGGATGTGTGTGGGTGTGTGTGTGGGTGTGTGTTGGATGTGTGTTGGATGTGTGTTGGATGTGTGTCGGATGTGTGTGGGGTGTGTATGGGGTGTGTATGGGATATTTGTGGGATGTGTGTGGGAAGTGTGTGGGAGTGTGTGGGATGTGTGTGTGGGATGTGTGTGTGGGATATGTGTTGGATGTGTTTGTGGGATATGTGTGGGATGTGTGTGTGGGATATGTGTGGGATATCTGTGGCATGTGAGTGGGATGTGTGTGGGTGGGTGGGATGTGTGTGGGTGTGTGTGTGGGTGTGTGTCGGATATGTGTAGGATGTGTGTGGGATGTGTATGGGGTGTGTATGGGATGTTTGTGGGATGTGTGTGGGATATGTGTGGGATATGTGTGTGATATGTGTGGGATATGTGTGTGGGAGGTGTGTGTAGGATATGTGTGGGATGTGTGAGTGGGATGTGTGTGGGATGTGTGTTGGTGTTTGGCTACTTTACATGATTTGTACGAATATAAAGTGGAGATTGTATTAGAAAACACCTGGATTATTTGGTCATATTAGTGTTTGTCATATCATTGGTTGTCAAATTATTGGTTGTCATATTATTGCGTGTCATGTTATTTTTTTGTCACATTATTGGTTGTCATTTTATTGTTAGTCATATTATTGGTTGTCATATTATTGCTTGTCATATTATTGTTTTTCATATGTATGGTTTTGATATTATTGACTGTCAAATTATTGATTCTCATATTATTGTTTGTAATATTATTGGTTGTCATATTACTGTTGGTCATATATTGATTGTCATATTATTGTTTGTTATATTTATGGTTGTTATTTATTGGTTGTAATATTATTTATTTTCATAGTATTGTTTGTCATATTATTGTTCGTCATATTATTGTGTGTCATATTATTGTTTGTCATTTTATTGGTTGTCATATTATTGTTTGTCATATTACTGTTTACTATATTTATGGTTGTTGTATTATTGGATGTCATATTATGTGTTTTCATTTTATTATTTGTCATATTACTGTTCGTCTTAACAGTGTTTGTCATTTTATTGTTTGTCATATTATCGGTTGTCATATTATTGTTTTTCCAATATAGTTTGTAATTTTTTGTTGTCATGTTATTGTTTGTCAAATTATTCGTAGCCATATTATTCTTTGTCATAAAATGTGCTTACATATTATTGTCATTCATATTATTGTTGGTCATATTATTGTTCGTCATATTATTGTTAGTCATATTATTGGTTGTCATATTTTTGTTTGTCAAAGTATTGTTTATCATATAATTTTTTGTCATATTATTGTTCGTCAAATTATTGATTGCCATATTATTGTTTATCATATTATTGGTTGTCATATTACTTTTTTTCTTTTTATAGTTTGTCAATTTTTGTTTTCATGTTATTGTTTGTCATTGTATTGTTTGTCATATTATTGTTTGTCATATTATTGTTTGTCATATTTTTGCTTGTTATATTTATGATTGTTATGTTATTGGTTGTCATTTTATGTGTTTTCATATTATTGTTTGTCAAATTAATGTTCGTCATGTTATTGTTTGTCATATTATTAGTGATTGTCATATTATTCTTATTTTTCTTCCGATTTGCATATCTCAATTATGAAGCCTTCATTGTTCTTAAAAGTGACACAATACCCGATCTAACACATTAATAACTAGGCACTTAAATAGAGAACAACTCATTAATTACACAGAACTAATCAACTTAAACAGACGCAGCATAAACAAACACAGATTAAACAAGCACAGCTTCAACTAACACAGCATAAATAAACACAACATCAACACACACACAGCTTAAACACACACAGTTCTCTTAACTAATAGATTAGTTTAAGTTATTTTCTCCGAGCAAGCCTTAAATTGAAAACAAATATTTGACATTTATGAAATTTAAAAAAAACAACACTTTTGCAATAAATAACAAACAATTGGGTTTTAAAAGAAAAGACAACTCCCACCACAGCGTCCGAGGGTAGTCCTGTTTCTACGGGATGGCCTCCCTTGTGCGGCGAGACTGTTACGCCACATGAAAACGGCCTGGGGGACAGACGACGCATGCGCGAGGTTCTTTGACCTTTCACTAATCTGGAAGCTTGCTTTTCCCGTTATTTTCAATTCCTATTAAGTGCTGACAACAATTTATTTCGAAGAATTGACAATGATGAAGCGTTTTGGTTTGGAAGGGGGGGGGGGGATGCAACGTAAGAGGGTTGGGCTTGGCTGGTGCTTCTCAAAATGGTTGTCTGTGTGTTGGTACGGTACCAAGACGCGAGTTTCCAGTCTTCGGTCCATTTGGAAGCTTGCTTTTCCCGTTATTTTCAATTCCTATTAAGTGCTGACAACAATTTATTTCGAAGAATTGACAATGATGAAGCGTTTTGGTTTGGAAGGGGGGGGGGATGCAACGTAAGAGGGTTGGGCTTGGCTGGTGCTTCTCAAAATGGTTGTCTGTGTGTTGGTACGGTACCAAGACGCGAGTTTCCAGTCTTCGGTCCATTGATGGTTGAAAAAGAAAGACACATCTTAAAATAGCAATGATCCATGATTTTGAAGACAGTCACTCCTGCCATGATGATGCACTATAAGCTGGGTCACGATGAAACGTTTGAGGAGCAACGGTGTGGAAGTGTGTTTTGGGGAAACAAAAGGGAAATGACGTATTTGCACGTGACACGTTGTTGACGTTGTTAGTGTTGTTGTCGTCCAGCTGGGGATTGGAATTTGCTTTTTTTTTTGTTTTTTTTTTTTTTTTTTTTTGTGGTTCTCTTTTTTTAAAGGGAGGAAATTGATGGCGAAGTAGTTGTATCCATTTAATGAATGTTGATTGAATGCATAATGTTGAACCAGGTTGCTCAGATTACAACAAGCTAAACAACGAACAGTGCCTGACAGTGAAATTCAGTAGCTTTTAATTTGCAATGTGAAGTCCACCACACAATAGAATAGTTCTAGGATGAACTATTTGACCTCCAGTAAGTTAGTGGCATTTTGACATAGATGGTTTCTGTTAGTGAGATATACGATACAGCAGTGTTCAGATACATTAGTGTTCACGCCAAAGTCGGATTGACCCAAGATTTCATTATAGCTAAGATTGCCAGACACTGGTCAATTGACTTAAGACGGGTCGCCCCAACATTTTTAAGCTTAGATCGCCAGAGACTGGTCCATTGACTTAAATCGGATGGACCCGAAATTCGGTAGCTTAGATAACCAGATATTGGTCCATTGACTTAACTCGGACCGACTCAGAATTCCGTAGCTTAGATCGCCAGAGACTGGTCCATTGATTTGAATCGGACCGACTCAGAATTCCGTAGCTTTGATCGCCTAAGACTGGTCCATTGACTTAAATCGGACCGACCCAACATTCCGTAGCCTTAGATCGCCAGACACTCATCCATTCACTAATGTTGGACCGCTTTCCGGATTGTCGTAGACGGCTCGGCTGTTCCTCAACGTCTTCCGCGAAAGCAAAGGATTTAACACGAGCATTGGGATAGGAACGTGTACGGCGTTGAGCCGGGATGGGAGGAGGTGGGCGAGGAATCGGGGGGGGGGGGGGGGGGGGGGAAAAAAA
>CAXITT010000347.1:358639-461628 GCA_964033795.1 Lymnaea stagnalis | reverse complement strand
GGGGGGGGGAGGAGAGAGAATACACTAAATGAAAAAGCAAGGTGAGCAGGAAAATATAGGAAAAAGAGGAATTCAACTGGAGAGAAGGAGAGAGAGATGGAGAGAGACAAGGAGAGAAAGATGGAGAGAAAGAATAATACAATTATGAAGAAAAGATACATAGAGAGAGGGAATGAGATAATAATCGAAATATGAAGAGAGAGAGAGAGATACAGAGAGAGAGAGAGAATAAGAGAATAAGAGAAATGTAAATAGAGATACAGAAACAGAGAGAGAGAGAGAGAGAGAGAGAGAGAGAGAGAGAGTGAGAAAGAGTGATGGTAGGGGAGGAGGAAAATACATGAAACGGAAGTTAACAGAATGGAGAATTTTTGGTTGACAATTTATGATATAGATAATAGAGTACGTAATAATAGTAATAAATAATTAGAGAGTGGGTAAGAAAGCCGACTTTGTGTAGAAGTAGAGAGTATAGAGGAGCTGCTGGCGTGGAGTCGGTTGCTACCATCTAAAGCTGAGTGGCGGATAGGCTTGCTACCATCTAAAGTTTAGTGTCAGAGGGAGAGGGTGGCTACCATAAAAAGCTTGGTGTCAGAGGGAGAGGGTTGCTACAATCTAAAGCTTGGTGTCAAAGCGAGATGGTTGCTACAATCTAAAGCTTGGTGTCAGAGGGAGAGGGTTGCTACTATCTAATGATTGGTGAAGGAGACGATTTCTGCGATCTAATGCAGGGAGTCAGAGAGATATGGACATCATCTAAAGCCGGGTGTAAGAGATAGAAATATAAATTTACATTTTTTTCTTGGATCTCTTGGCTGGATTTGTTAGGTAGAGATTGGTTGGCCAGACAGAGATTGGTAGGCCATTGGTTGGCTAAATAGAGATTTGTTGGCTACATAGAGATTGGTTGGCTACATAGAGATTGGTTGGCTACATAGATTGTTTGGCTAAATAGAGATTTGTTCGCTACATAGAGATTGGTTGGCTACATAGAGATTGGTTGACTACATAGATTGGTTGGCTAAATAGAGATTTGTTGGCTACATAGAGATTGGTTAGCTACGTAGAGATTGGTTGGCCAGGCATAGATTGGTAGGCCAGGTGGAGATTGGTTAGCTACGTAGAGATTGGTGAGCTACGTAGAGATTGGTTGGCTAGGTAGAGATAAATTGGCCTGGTAGAGATTGGTTGGCTACGTACAGATTGGTTGGCAAAGTACAGATTGGTTTGCCAGGTATAGATTGGTTGGCTACGTAGAGATTGGTTGGCCAGGTAGAGATTGGTTGGCCAGGTAGAGAATGGTTGGCTGCGTAGAGATTGGTTTGTCAGGTAGAGATTGGTTGGACAGGTTGAGATTGGTTGGCTAGGTAGAGATTGGTGAGCTACGTAGAGATTGGTTGGCTACGTAGAAATTGGTTTGTCAGGTAGAGATTGGTTGGCCAGGTTGAGATTGGTTGGCTAGGTAGAGATTGGTGAGCTACGTAGAGATTGGTTGGCTACATTGAGATTGGTTGGCAATGTAGAGATTGGTTGGCTAACAGAGAGAATGGTTGACTACATTGAGATTGGTTGGCCAGGTTGAGATTGGTTGGCTAACAGAGAGAATGGTTGACTACATTGAGATTGGTTGGCCAGGTAGAGATTGGTGAGCTACGTAGAGATTGGTTGGCTACATTGAGATTGGTTGGCCAGGTAGAGATTGGTGAGCTACGTAGAGAATGGTTGACTACATTGAGATTGGTTGGCCAGGTAGAGATTGGTTGGCTAACAGAGAGAATGGTTGACTACATTGAGATTGGTTGGCCAGGTTGAGATTGGTTGGCTAGGTAGAGATTGGTTGGCCAGGTAGAGATTGGTTGACCAGGTTGAGATTGGTTGGCTAGGTAGAGATTGGTGAGCTACGTAGAGATTGGTTGGCTACGTAGAGAATGGTTGACTACATTGAGATTGGTTGGCCAGGTAGAGATTGGTTGGCTACATAGATATTTGTTGGTCAGATAGAGATTGGTTGGCTACATAGAGCATGGTTGGCCAGGTAGAGATTGGTTGGCTAACAGAGAGAATGGTTGGCTACGCAGAAATTTGTTGGCAAATTTGAGATTGGTTTGCCAGGTAAAGATTGTTCGGCTATGTAGAGAAAGGTTGGCTACATAGAGATTGGTTGACTACACAGAGACTGGTTGTTCAGATGGGATTGGTTGACTATTTGGATTGGTTAGCTACATAGCGATTGGATGGCTACATAGAGAATGGTTGGCTACATAGAGATTGATTGGCAACATAGAGAATGGTTGGCTACATAGAGATTGATTTGCTACATAGAGAATGTTTGGCTACATGGAGATTGATTGGCTACATAGAGAATGTTTGGCTACATAGAGAATGGTTGGCTACATAGAGATTGGATGGCTATATAGAGAATGGTTGGCTACATAGAGATTGATTGGCTACATAGAGATTGGTTGGCTACATAGAGATTGATTGGCTACATAGAGAATGGTTGCCTACATAGAGATTGATTGGCTACATAGAGAATGTTTGGCTACATAGAGATTGGTTGGCTACACAGAGAATCGTTGGCTACTTAGAGATTGGTTGGCTACATAGAGATTTGTTGGCTACATAGAGATTGGTTGGCTACATAGAGATTGGCTGGCTACATAGCGATTGGTTGGCTAAATAGAGATTTGTTGGCTACATAGAGATTGGTTGGCTACATAGAGATTGGTTGGCTACATAGATTGTTTGGCTAAATAGAGATTTGTTCGCTACATAGAGATTGGTTGGCTACATAGAGATTGGTTGACTACATAGATTGGTTGGCTAAATAGAGATTTGTTGGCTACATAGAGATTGGTTGGCTACATAGAGATTGGTTGGATACATAGATTGGTTGGCTAAATAGAGATTTGTTGGCTACATAGAGATTGGTTGGCTACGTAGAGATTGGTTGGCTACATATATTGGTTGGCTAAATAGAGATTTGTTCGCTACATATAGATTTATTGGCTACATATATTGGTTGGCTAAATAGAGATTTGTTCGCTACATATATATTTATTGGCTACATAAATAATGGTTATACGTAGAGATTGGTTGGCTACATAGAGATTGGTTTCCTACATAGAGATTGGTTTGCTACATAGAGATTGGTTGGCTACGTAGAGAATGGTTGGCTACGCAGAAAATGGTTAGTTTGGGTTTATGACTATGTAACTGAATTGATTGCTCTCCAACTCTCCTACCTAATTATGGGTTAAAAAGATACAAATATACCCGATATTGCTACATAATATACGATATAAACTCGATAATTGTACACAATACCTGATATAAATCTGACAATGTTACACAATATCTGATATAACCGTGATCATGTTGCTTAATATCTGATATAAAACTGATCATGTTACACAATATCTGATATAACCGTGATCATGTTGCTTAATATCTGATATAAAACTGATCATGTTACACAATATTTGATATAAACCAGACAATGTTACATAATATCTGTTATAAGCCTGACAATGTTATATAATATCTGATATAAACGTGACAAGGTTACACAATATCTGATATAAACCTGACAAGGTTACACAATATCTGATATAAACCTGACAACGTTACACAATATCTGATATAAACCTGACCATGTTACACAATATCTGATATAAACTTGATTATGTTACACAATATCTGATATAAACCAGACAATGTTACATAATATCTGATATAAGCCTGACAATGTTATATAATATCTGATATAAACGTGACAAGGTTACCCAATATCTGATATAAACCTGACAAGGTTACACAAAATCTGATATAAACCTGACAACGTTACACAATATCTGATATAAACCTGACCATGTTACACAATATCTGATATAAACCTGACAATGTTGCACAAAATATATAGTAGTCACTGATAGCAAGAGGAATGTTGACTGATATTCATGAAAGTCGAAATAATTACAGACCAAAGGCGTAGGCACGGGGATTCGAAGGGGCGCAAGGATAGTTGAAGAGGGCGGCCCACGCTGGGAAACACTTTATTTCTTCAGAGGGGCCTCATGTTCGTTGACTTTGAGCGGCAAAAATCTTGGCCTGCCCTGGGCGGAAGTAACCTTAGCTACGCCCCTGAATAAAGCACCAGTTTCGAGGTCAATGTTGCCCCAGTAGCATCTGTCCGGTGTTTTTGTTTCTTTTCGTTTTTAAAAAAAAAAAGTTAATGGCTGAGAATGGTAAATTGTAAGGGAGAACAAGATCAAAAGATGATAAATATTGACAATGTCGGCGACTGAGGACAAATCTTTCTGGCAAAGTGCCAGCACAGCTACTGAACCTGAATACTGATGATCTAGTTCAAGGGGCGGTTGGGGGGAGGGGAAGTTGGGCTGGCGACTTGGCTCGCGTGCTGACGGAGAGAACTATGCGTGCCAGCTGCGGCACAGGGTCATAGATTCGTCCGGTTAATTCAATGTTTACCTGTCGATTGTTACATTAAATGCCCTTTCCTTCAAACCCCCCCCTCCCACATCCCCTAGACAACTCTTCGAAAAAATTTTTTTTTTAAAGCGTCTCTTAAGATAAATAAATAATGGGGTATTGATATTGGTAAAGGTAAAAAAATAGACATAAATCAAAATAATAATAATAATAATAAAGTTCATTTCAAAAACACGCTTCATCCCCAAAAGCTCGAAGCGCGGTACAAAGTGAAAAAAAAAAATCTATAATTTACCACACTTAAAACAAACGCAACACTACAAAAACTAATTACAAGCATAAAATCTCAAAGTCTTTCTACCCATTTTAACCCTGAGCAATACAGCTAATATGCATTAAATGGAAAATAAGGTAGACACTCATCTCAGAAGGTGTTTGCGAAATAGATGTGTCTTTAAATCAGTTTTAAAGGACTCCAGTGTCTGGTTGTTTCTGAGATCGACAGGAAGGGCGTTCCAAATTGTTGGACCAGCAAATGCGAACGTGCGCTTTCCGTAAGTCTCAAGGCAAAATAGAGTTAGGGTTAGGGACAACAACAACAACAACAACAACTACAACAACAACACCACCACCGGACTAGTTAGCCTAAAATCTTTGATTTAAAACAATAAAATAGTACTTCTGCACTTTGTGACCTTAAAGACGTTCACTAATGACACCAGAATCTGGTGACATAAAGAGATACATTTTGCGAATCTGGATTCGGTCAATCGGTTAATGAAATCTGCTTTTTGTTTACTTCAGGCTTAATTCTTTTTTCTATGTTTTCATCTTTTGTTTTAAACAAGTCTTAGCAGATTTATAATTAGACAGTGTCAAAAATAAATATCACTAAAAATAAAGTCTCTGAGAATTGATAAAACATTCAAAAATAACTTTAACAACGGCTAATGGGAAGGTGTTTATTTTTGCAAGTATTTTGAGAAACATATGGCCATAAAATAGCCGTAAAAACTAATTAATTAAAACATTTATTTGAAATAATAATAATAATAAAGCGAAAATCAACGTTACAAGATTGTCAAGAATGTGTTTGGTAAACAGTGAATCACGTGTCTGTTTAAAAGTGAATCACGTGTTTAGTCAACACTGAATCACGTGTTTGATTAAAGGTGAATGATGTGTTTGGTAAACAGTGAATCACGTGTCTGTTTAAAAGTGAATCACGTGTTTAGTAAACACTGAATCACGTGTTTGATTAAAGGTGAATGATGTGTTTGGTAAAACGTGAATTATGTGTCTAGTAAACATTAATTATGTGCTTGGTTAACAGTGAATTATATGTTTGGTTAACAGTGAATTATATGGTTTGGTTAACAGTAAATTATATGGTTTGGTTAACAGTGAATTATATGTTTGGTTAACAGTGAATTATATGTTTGGTTAACAGTGAATTATATGGTTTGGTTAACAGTTGACTGAAAAATGATGGAAATGAAATAAGACAACATTTTTGATAAATTATAACAGAGAATTATTGATGGTTACATTTTCAAATTTATCCCAATTACAATCTGAAGGAATTCGAAAAGATTCAGTTTTTTTAACTTTTAGGACGGGGGGGGGGGAGGAGGGGGGCGCCACAAAAAACACAACAAAAACACACACACACACATAAAAACCTACAACTTAATCGTTAATGCTTTTAGCAGTGAGTACATGAGGTGAATAACAAAGAACAATCATTTCTTATTGGAGGGGGGGGGGGGGGTGGGTCCTGCCACAAAAAACACAACTAAAACACACACACACACATAAAAACCTACAACTTAATCGTTAATGCTTTTAGCAGTGAGTACATGAGGTGAATAACAAAGAACATTCATTTCTTTTTCACTTTACCCTCAACACTTCAAGATTTGTAAAATAACAGCTTTTGGGATAAGGAGATGATGACCATACTTTCCAGGAACTATTTGTAGGTCAGGAGGAACCATCTGTAGGTCAGGAAGAACCATCTGTAGGTCAGGAGGAATGACCTTGTCAAATTTGGTGGCGATCCATTGTTTGATTTTCTTGTGCATAATAGATACACTTACAAACAAGACCAACAAACAAGACCAAGAAACAAGACCAACAAACAAGACAAACTAACAAACGTAATCACACTGATCGTGATATTCTAGGTTTTCAAGTCCATGAACATCAATTAGATCAGTGGTCCTTAACCAATGTGTTGAAAGACAACATATTATAATTGTGTTGAAAGACAACATATTATAATTGTGTTATAATTGCCTCAAGCCTTCAAACCCCCAGTGCATGATTCCCTCACAAAGTGGCACTGGAAATCTGTGAAATTTCCTCATCAACACCAGGAACAGAAACATTGCAAATCCCATCTACATGCATAGGAGCCAAAATGATCAATAAATTGATCGTGGGCCCTTAAGATATAGAAGAAGAAAGACACATTATTATAGTAGTGTTGAAAAACGGCATATTTCCTAGAGTTATTTCCATGCTACTGCAAATTAAAAGGCAAGCATACATGACACACTTGCGTGACACACTTACTTGACACACTAAAGGAACCGCTAATATGACATACTTACATGACACACTTGCATAACACACTTACATGACACACTTACATGACATACTCAAGTAAAAACTAACTTGACATACTTACATGACATGCCATTTAGATATGACATCCACTTTGAGTATCATATATCCAAGGTAGAGAAGTGGTCACACTCAGTGGTTGAATCTGTGTGCGCTATCCATGAAAGGATGGTGGATAAGAGCAACAACTTGGCTCACTGTAAAAACATGTCAGTCTTGTGATTCACGAGCTGAAACATACACACACACACACAAACAAGTTAAGAAACAGAAAACAATTTTGAAATTTGTACTAGTTCAAATGTAGGTGTATCGCCAAATTAGGTGCATTACTAAATTAGGTGTATTACTAAATTAGCTGTATTACTAAAGTAGGAGTATTACTAAAATAGGTGTATTTCTAAATTAGCTGTATTACTAAAGTAGTAGTATTATTAAATTTGTGTATTACTAAATCAGATGCATCACTAAATAAGTTGTATTACTAAATTAGATGTATCACTATAATTAAGGGTATTACTAAGTTGGATGTATTACTAAATTAGATGTATTACTAAATTAGATATATTACAATATATATATATATATATATATATATATATATATATAACTAAATTGATTTTATTGTTAAATTAGGTGTGTTAGAAAATTAGGTGTACCACTAAATTCGGAGTATAACTAAATTAGGTGTATTACTATATTAGGATTATTACTAAATAAGGTGTATTACTAAATTATGTTTATTACTAAATTAGGTGTTACTAAATTATGTTTATTACTAAATTAGGTGTATTATTAGTTTAGGTGTATTGCTAAATTAGGTGTACTACTATATTAGGTGTATTACTAAATTAGATGTATAACTAAATTGGGTGTATTACTAAATTGGGTGTATTACTAAATTGGGTGTATTACTTAGTTAGATTTATTACAAAATTATATGTATTTACTAAATTAAGTGTATTACTAAATTAGATGCATTACTAAATTAGATGTATTACTAATAGGTTTATACTTCATTATCTTAACGTCATATATGTATTTCTAAAATAGGTGTAGACTAAATTATTTGTAATACTAGAGATAGTGTTTACTTAGTAGGCGTGCTACTGACGTAGGTGCCTACAAAGTAGTTATACTGCCAACCAATTTTAATGATTACATACGTTCTTTTACTAATTTATGTGCCCTATTAAAGTAGGAATGTTAATGTCCTATGAACTGCTATATGTATTTGTAAAATAGGTGTAAACTATTATTTTACGAAGTCCTTAACAAATATACGGTATACCGGTTTTTTATTTAAAGTTATTTCAAAACCATGATTTATCAACTACTTATAGCCCGCCAAGCATTGGTGACAGCAATGCGTGAACTTCCTATCTGCTTAAGTTACTTGAAAAATCTGACTACATCACCCCAGTTCTACGAGATCTCCATTGGGTTCCTGTGAGTGAGCGCATTAACTACAAAATTCTGTCCCTGGCGTACAGTTGCATAGATGTCTCAGCACCGGAATATCTCCAGGAACTGATTAATAAACATGTGTCCTTGAAGAGCCTGCGTTCTTCAACACATTACTTACTGAGTGTTCCCAGAGTGGATGAACACAGAACAACGTCTTATGGAGTGCGCTCTTTTGAAACGATAGCGCCAAAATTATGGAACAGTTTGCCTCAATCTTTGAAGGGAATTGTTAATAATAAAAAATCATTTAAGAAACAATTAAAAACTTTTTTTGTTTCAATAGATTTCAGAGGACCAGAGTGCAGTGAGCTTGCTAAAGTAGCATGGATACCAGAGTGCGGTGAGCATGCTAAAGTGGCATGGATACCAGAGTGCGGTGAGCATGCTAAAGTGGCATGGATACCAGGGCGATATAAATATCCAATCAATCAATCAATCAATCAAGCTCAAGTCACGCACATTAAAGAGTCCCAATTTTTTGCTACACCCCTTCCCTCAATGTTACGGCACTGCACACTTTTCATTTCACGCCCATCAACTCTATTAAATAGTGTGATATCCCAAACACTTTTAAACCGAATATTTTTTTTCCCCATACTTAAATTGAGATGATTTCATTTTCCGAAAAGAAAATATTACGCACCAAACGCAGTTGCGATATTAAACCAAAATATAAATCATTTAGCGAAGTTATCGTGAATTATATTTTGCGAGCTGTTGAACTCATTATTGAACCATACCTTCTTTCAATTATTTAGAATTATTTATAATATACTCTCAGTACTAAATTCGCTGATCAGGAAGCAGGCCACGAGTCACACCAGAAGCGTAATATGTATAACAAAGGCAATTCTTATGTATCAAAGAAAGTGTGATGTAATGGAGATTTCAAAAGCACGCAAACTAATGTTCCCGAAATCTGCGTGCAATGAAATTGTAAAAATACCGTTTAGTTCATAATATTTTCTTTTGTTAAACTGAAACAGTATCAATTTAAATATGGCAATAAACCTGTGATATGAAAAATAAGAATAGAATATATTTAAGCAGCGTCAAAAAGTGTGCGGTGTCTAACATGAAAAAGGGGGGGGGGGCGAAGGGGTGCACTAATTGGAATAATTATTATAATAAAGTGCATTACCTGAATGCATGTTTTGTCATGTCACTTTAGTAGATGGGAAGTTGACTCCTTATCTGGCGAGATATAAGTTATAGAAGAAAACTCTCAGAAAATGTCTCCCAACAATTACCTTTTCTTCATCTGTCTTAATCGGCGTGTGGAACACGCCTGGTCCTAACACGCCTGGTCCTAACACGCCTGGTCCTAACACGCCTGGTCCTAACACGCCTGGTCCTTACACGCCTGGTCCTAACACGCCTTGTCCAAACACGCCTTTTGTTGGGTTCTCAAACAGTCTAACACGTTAATATGTAATCTGAGATTATTTCAATATTCTATCTCCAACCAAATTCTGATATTTTTTCACAACTTCATACATGAAGCATGATTAATTTATTTATAGCTACATACATGCATTTATGCTACCAAAATCCTACATTCCAGAGAAACCATCATCTATGACATGCTGAATAAGTGGCGCCGCCGCTGCACAGGCATTTAATTACCGAACAGTGACTCATGACATGTGACTCATGACATGTCACGTGACAACTGAACCAGATTAACGCACGCCCTCAAGAATCACAACAGGTCGATATGACGTAGCAATCACTCATACGTACTAGGTCTGTGCGCTACGCAGAAAGTTATTCACGTCTTGTACATGGGCGGAGCCTTGGGGGATAAATCTTGAACGTTTCGAAAACTGTTTGAGTGTAAGGCGGCAACATCAGTAGAATGTTCATAGGAAAGTAACATTTTTTATATGTTTGTTACTGCCCAACATATTTCAATTGTTTGTTACCGTCCAACATATTTCAAATATTTGCTACTGACCAACATATTTCAATTGTTTGCTACTGCCCAACATATTTCAATTGTTTGTTACTGCCCAACATATTTCAATTGTTTGTTACTGCCCAACATATTTCAATTGTTTGTTACTGTCCAACATATTTCAATTGTTTGTTACTGTCCAACATATTTCAATTGTTTGTTACTGCCCAACATATTTCAATTGTTTGTTACTGCCCAACATATTTCAATTGTTTGTTACTGTCCAACATATTTCAATTGTTTGTTACTGCCCAACATATTTCAATTGTTTGTTACTGTCCAACATATTTCAATTGTTTGTTACTGTCCAACATATTTCAATTGTTTGTTACTGTCCAACATATTTCAAACGTGTGCTACTGCCCAACATGGAAGAAACCCTAAGGTCACTATTTGAACATGTGCCCTAGTCCCTCCATTTTAACGAGCACCCTAGGGTCACCATTTTTGCAAGTGCCCTGGGTCTACATTTTAACATGTGCCCCAGGCCCTCCATTTTAACAAGCGCCCTAGGGTCACCATTTTAGCAAGCGCACCGGGGTTACCATTCTAACATGTGCCCCAGGCCCTCCATTTTAACAAGCGCCCTAGAGTCAACTTTTGAACAAGGGCCCTAGGGTCAACATTTGAACAAGGGCTCTAGGGTCAACTTTTTAACAAGGGCCCTAGAGTCAACTTTTGAACAAGGGCGCTAGGGTCAACATTTGAACAAGGGCCCTAGGGTCAACTTTTTAACAAGCGCCCTAGAGTCAACTTTTGAACAAGGGCCCTAGGGTCAACATTTGAACAAGGGCCCTAGGGTCAACTTTTTAACAAGGGCCCTAGAGTCAACTTTTTAACAAGGGCCCTAGGGTCAACATTTGAACAAGTCCCACCACTACTACAGGTCAGCTTTAATTAGCACACATGAGGATGGTGGTTTTGGGGGTGAGTGGATGGAGTAGGACATTACTCTCTGATAAGAGGTCCCAAACCAGTAGGACATTACTCTCTGATAAGAGGCCCCAAACCAGTAGGACATTACTCTCTGATAAGAGGCCCCAAAACTGATCAACTTTAAACCAACAAGCCAGTAATAAAGACTAAAACAATTGCATTTCATGACATATTTTTCGATTTCCGAGTCAACCAAAGGGGAAAAAAAAAGAAATAATTTAAAATGAATAACTCTTGACGCCACTAACCTAGCTACCCCACTAGCTTAGCTACGCCACTAGCCTAGCTACGCCACTAGCCTAGCTCAGATAAAACCAAAATTGTGTAGTATCTCTAACAAGGAAGTTGCTTTAACAACTAATTTTTGCTTTCATAATCCTGTCGGAAATGATCTGAATCAGTCTGTCCATGATGAGCCCGAAGTGCTGTCCCATCGGTCTTCAAACCACGTGATCCCGTCTGCTGCAAACAAATCCCATTTGTTCCGTGACCTACTTTCCACATGGCATTGTACCCATGAAATCCCTCGTAAATTCCCGGCAACTGAGAGAAATTATCTTCCGAAACTCATTACAGCGGCGGACTACTCCGAGACCATGGGCGTCCCTTGGCAACTTTAGTGTTCATTTGTTCTGACTCGCGGAGATTCTCCTTTGATCGCCACCACGACGACACCCGCAATGGACCCGGCATGTGAACCGTCTGCCCAAGCCCAACCTGGTCCCCATAAAAATGAGCTCTCAGACGTCATTGGTGACAATGTACTTGGTATTTAGAATAGATATCTTCTGTTTAGAATTTTAAAACTTAAAAAAAAAACAACAACAACTTTTACTTGAAGGGCAGCCAGTATACTATTCTTATGTGTATGGAGACATACTTGTATTCGAAACAAACAATCCTTGCTTTAGTACGTTGGTAAACCATTCACATTGATTGTTGTCTGTCTAGCAGTTAAAAATGAGAATTGTTATTAGTTCCAATGTTATCATTCGAGCATTTCAATATGGAGAAACAAGCTTGGAAAGATGTGCATCTATAATTAAATATACAACTGAAGATTCAGCAGAGCTGTAACATTCTGTTAAACGAAAAGCTCTATTGCTTTGTATCACTAACTGTCATTTATTTTTAACGCGTCAGTAGCTGTCAAACATACAACGTGTCCTGGACAGACAATGACGTAATGTTACTTGAAGCCTTCACGCTTTTCTTACAAAAGCATTCAAAATTCAATAAAAAACATGTTGTATCAAACATCCTTCCTCGACCTTTATGACACACCCACACATACACACACACACACACACACACACACATACAATATGTGTTTTTCCTCCAATAGTATAATCCATCAAGAATTAAATTTTGTAAAAGGGTTATGCTTAGGGTTAGGTTTTGACTTAAGGTTAGGCTTATTGATAGGCTTTGGATAAGGTTAAGGATTAGGTTTAGGGTTAGGCTTAGGGTTAGGCTTAGAGTTAGGCTTAGGGTTAGGCTTAGGGTTAGGCTATGTATTAGGGGTAGGTTAAGTGTTACGGTAAGGGATAGGGTTAGGCTTAAGTTTAGGTTTAGTGTTAAGGGTGGGGCAGGCATAGGTTTAGTCTGATGTTTAGAGTTAGGGTTATGCTTAAAGTTGAGGATTAGTGTTAGGTTTAGGTTGAAGGTGAGGCTTAGGGTAAGGGGTAGGGTTAGACTTAAGGTTATGGGTTGGGTAGGCTTAGAGTTATGCTTATTGTTAATATTCGGTTAGGCTTAAATAAGGATTAGTGTTAAGGTTAGGGTTAGGGTTAGAGTTAGGGTTATGGTTAAGGCTGATCTCAAAACACTATATTATACAAGTCCGAAACATCAAAAATCATGTTAAACTTGTAGTCATCATTATACAAACGAAGAAAACTAATCTATGATTATTCTTAAACATTAAAATGGGACTTAAGACAATTTTTTTTTTTAAACTAAAAGAAATATTCAAAATTATAAACCATTTTATTTTCGAATCAAAAACATTAAACACAGTTCCTCACATCTTAAACGGTAAACATATTTAACATTTTCTAGATACATTAAACATATTCTAGACACAATTAACATATTCTAGACACATTTAACATATTCTAGACACATTTAACATATTCTAGACACATTTAACATATTCTAGACACAATTAACATATTCTAGACACATTTAACATATTCTAGACACATTTGAATAATGCACAAGCTTCAGAGTTTAACAGGAAGACGAACAAGCAAGGGGGCATAATCCCTGGTAGTCATTAATATGCAAAACATTGTTTCAATCATTTATTTATTTGAACATCATCTCACTTTACCAACCGGTGCCCACACAACATTGAAATAAACGAATATTTTACTGGCGAGTTCGTAGCCATAAAGCTCTAACATCAGAGATACGGAAGTCTAGCAAGTAAATAATGGATGAAATATCACGGCTGACCTCGTGTCGCGATGTGGTCCTCAACAACTTACAGCTCACCTCGAAATAATTGAAATCATGGGCGCCCACCCTGCGACTTCCCGGGCGCAAATGAACGCATCAAGTGCGCATTCCTGCCCCGGGTCAGTCTCATTTGTGACGGCTGGAAATATGATTTATAGATCTGCTTTATATTAGATGGAGAAATGAGGAGAAGAAGATATATATGAAACAATATGATACGGCGGTGCACGGATTTTGAGCTGGCTTGAGAATTGTGATTGCGTGGGAAGAGACGATCGCTTCCTTCTTCTTTTTTAGAACTATGCTCTACTTAAGAAAACCGTTGATGTATGAATAATTATATGATATTAGAGGTGTATAGAACGAGATAGAATTTGCGCGTGTCTGGGTATGTGTGTCCTAGAGGGAGGAATAAAAAGAGTTAGAGAGGAAGGCGCGATGCAGTGTGGGAATAAATGGAAAGAGGTTAGAAATCACGTATTGGAAATTAAGAGAAATGTGGGTATTTACAAATCTGGTTGAAGGAAACTAATGTACATTTTGGAGAGTTCAGGTGGACTGGAGTGGAACTGTTTGATGAGTAGCATGTACTGAGAGGCAGAAGGAGGAGTTGCATGGGGTAGACAGAAAACATTTTGGATTGTATAGTATGGTGTGTTGAAGCTGATCAACAAATGTTGTACATGTTGAACAAATTTTGTACATGTTGAAAAATGTTGTAGATGATAAACAAATGCTCTACTGATGTCCAGTGCCATGTCTACTGATGTTTAATGCCATCTATCTTCTGATGTCCAGTGTCATCTCTCTTGATGTCCACTAGCATCTCTACTGATGTCTAGTGCCATTTCTACTAATGTCCAGTGCCATCTCTAATGATTCCAGTTGCATCTCTACTGATGTGCAGTGCCATGTCTACTGATATCCAGTGGCATCTCTACTGATGTTGTGCCATCTCTTGTGATGTCCTGGGCCATCGCTACTGATGTCCAGTGCCATCTCTATTGTTTAATTTTTAATAGAGATGGGTACATATGCAGATGTGATTGAGTCTAACATCAGAGAAGATGTGATTGAGTCTTACCTTAGAGAAAATATGATTGAGTCTAACCTTAGAGAAAATGTGATTGAGTCTCAAGATGTGATTTAGTCTAAACTCAGATATATCAATGAAGAGGAGCAGACACTTAAGTTTTTCAACTGTTATCTTATTCGCGCTCTTTGTTCATTTGTCCTGTCTGCGGGGGGGGGGGGGGGGAGGTTTTTTGCCCGAATTGTTTTTTTTTTTTTGTCCTGTCTGCATATTTACAGCTTCCACATACCATGTTCCACTATTTCCATCACACAGCTTGACGACAGGCCTCCTTTTATAATCCTTTGGAAGCAGACAGCATGCTAGGGGACATCCTAGCTGTATATTCGAGTGAATTCATAACCCCCACTGTCAAGGTCGTAACATCATTTTAACCGTTAAAAGATGTACAAGTGTAAGTTGGATCGGTCATAATGTGTGTCCCCGTTCATGCGCCTCAAATATTTCACTGCAGTATTATTGCTCCATAACTGTACAATCCATTTCTATAAGCGTGAGCAACAATACGTAATCTGTAATCTACTTAATCTACGTAATCTACGTAATCTCTGTACATCTTTCCAACCCCATCTCAATCCACCGCCAATTTTTAAACACCCAAAATGTTATTTAAATTTTTTTACAATTTTAACGCCGCTGAGATTTCCAATAGGATAATTAAAGGACTGTCTTCAAGCTGAGTAAATGAAATAGCAAAACGAGGTATGTGGAAGCTTGAATTTAAGGACAGGACAATAAGATTAGAGCATTTCCACATAGAGGCTTCTTCAGCGCATATGACAAATGAAAATATCACAAGGAACAGAGCACAAGGAACAGAGCACAAGGAACAGAGGACAAGGAACAGAGCACAAGGAACAGAGCACAAGGAACAGAGCACAAGGAACAGAGCACAAGGAACAGAGCACAGTAAACAACTCCAGACATTTTCAAATCGGGTCTTTAAACTATTTTTATAAATTTATTTTATTTTCTCTTTCGTTGGCACTAGAATCTATGGAACATTTTTCTCACTTTTAATTTTATTTAAAAGGTTTTACAGCAATTTCTAGAAAATGCCATAATAATTTACAACAACCTGTCGGATGCCACTCAAAGCGTTTCTCTTAATTTCGTAACATCTCAACCATCCACTGGTTGGGGGTGTTCAACAATGGTTGGAGATTTAATCAACATTGATATGAGTGACCATGTAAGAGCATGAGTGACCATGAAAGACCTTCAGTGACCATGAGTGACAATAAAAGACCATGAGTGTCCATGAGCGACCATTATTGACCATGTGTGAACATGAGTTACCATGAAAGACAATCTGTGACCATGAGTTACCATGTAAGGCCTTATGTGACCATGAGTGACAATGAAAAGCCATGAGTGACCATGAGCGACCATGATTGACCATGTGTGAACATGTGAGTAAATGAATGACCATGTGTGACCATGAGCGACCATGAGTGACCATGTGTGACCATGTGTGACATATGAGGGACTATGAGTGACTAAGGTTCCAAGATTATTTACAGCTACGTCATCAACAGGATTAACAGGCAGCAGCTTGCCTTTCATTGCATTCATAAACCCACGTGACCCACTGAAGACGTCCGAGAGCCAAAGTTCCGGAAATCACCTCTTGGACCCCATAGTGAGGGGGTGTCGGGGCTTGACGTGTCTAAAAATAGGAATCATGGCTGGGTTTACTGTATCAGAACGGTTCTAAAAATGCAGAACGGTTATAAAAATGTTAATAGTGACGTAAAGACACCAACATAGGGTGAATAAATACCCCGATATTACTAGAACGATACAAGTACAATCCCAGTATAAAATTATTATTCTCTAGTGCAGCGGCTCTAAACCTGTGGGTCGCGACCCCGTGGGGGGTCGAAAAACCCTTACACAGGGTTCGCCTAAGACCATCGGAAAACACATATTTATGAAGTAGAAACGAAGCTAATTTATGGTTGGGGTTCACCACAATATGAGGAATGAATTAAAGGGTCGCAGCGTTAGGAAGGGTGAGACACACTGCTTTATTGTTTTAATAAGGTATACTATGGTATGCTCCATGTATACTAGGGGTGTACTCATATACATGTAGTAATATCAGGTTATTTCTTTAAAAAAAATAGAACAATCTAAAATCACACGACATCAAATGTGGTTCTCAAGCGCTAAAATGTTGTACCACACGATCTCACTACGTTCCTTACATGACTTTATGACTTTGAGTTTGTAACCGCCGGTGGAACAGCCTGGTAAAAGCCAACAGATTGAGGACCATGTGAATAATTATATCGTTTGGTTTCTAATTTTAGAGACAACTTTTGCACCGATGGTGCTGACTTTAAATAACTGTGATGAAGAAGACCTGATGAAGAAGACCTGATGAAGAAGACCTGATGGATACTATACGAACAAAAAAATAGTTTTACAAATGCATTTGACTTCAAATAGTTCATGAACGAGGATCGCTTGGCTTTTGACATTATAAGGACTTTCTTGAAGATTTTGTTTTTAAATAAACTTTCGTATCACTTCTTTAGCTTTGCATGGGGTTCAGGGGTCAAATTGGAGGTTTTCTTTGGGTTTGGTGTGGCCCACGGGTTGGGGTGGAGAGACTAGGTCACCTTTCTACTCCCCAGCCCCCACCCCCGCCCCCCACCCTAAACGCCACTGAATGATTCCATAGTAAGATGACGTGCTAATTCACCATTGGTCGTGCTTACCATAACTGCTATCATCATCTGACCTTTGCCGACAGCCCGGCAATTCAAGATTCCTGAATCAATAACCGGTACCCCCCCCCCTTTTTTTTCCCCCTCTCCCACGTCCCCCCACCCGGCCCATGAAAGAGGACATTACAGAACAACAATTGCGATCGACTAGGTGCATATGGGTCAATACCCGCTGCAAGGAAGGTCACGTCCAGGTTAGTTGTAATTAACAAAGACTGCAGCGTTAGTAGTTTGCTTGATCACATGATTTATAGTATGCACTACAGCTAACACCAGAGCATCTCTCGGATCTCGAAAGATGACGTGCGGTGATGTCAGCGGTTCTCATATCTCCAGCCGCCGTGTGTTCCAATAATGTAGACGAAGATATGTTGGACAGTTGTGGGTTGAAAATGGGCCTGTGGGCGGTTTAAAAAAAAAATGAGTATCATTTTGGCAGAAAAAGATAAGTGGTCTTAAAATATGGGTAGGGGTGGGGGGGGGGGCCGTCTTTGATACAAGTTGGCAGAACAGCTTTGAGGGAGATGACGGCGTAATGAATGTAACACGGTTAGATCTATGCTTTGTGAGGTTACAAATTTGCATTTTTCTGGAATGTTACGCTGTGAAATAAAGCAGTTTGATGAGCCATGACCAAATGGCTCCTGGTTTAGCCAGATGATGTACATGGTAGATGGTGTACAAAGAGGATATACCAGATGATGTACAAGGTAGATGGTGTACAAAGAGGATATACCAGAGGATGTACAAGGTAGATGGTGTACAAAGGGGATATACCAGATGATGTACATGGTAGATAGTGTACAAAGAGGATATACCAGATGATGTACAAGGTAGATGGTGTACAAAGAGGATATACCAGATGATGTACATGGTAGATGGTGTACAATGAGGATATATGCACGGATATATATATATATTAGACTGTGTTCAACGCATCAGTCAGACTGGAATTTTTTACCTCGACCATTCAATACCTACAAACTCCGATACATGTTAACACCAGACTTTCAGACAATACAATACTTACATACTCCAGACTTTCAGACAATATAATTCTTACATACTCCAGACTGTCAGACAATATAATACTTACATACTCCAGACTTTCAGACAATTTATACTTACATACTCCAGACTTTCAGACAATATAATACTTACATACTACAGACTTTCAGACAATAAAATAATTACAAACTACAGACTTTGAGATAATACAATACTTACAAACTACAGACTTTCAGACAATACAATACTTAGTACTACAGACTTTCAGACAATACAATATTTACAAACTACAGACTTTCAGTTAAAAACCCCAACGATACTCTCGTGACCTAAATGAGCGACTTGTTAAAAATGTCAACTAAAAAAAACCCTTTAAGTTGTAGACATTAAAGAAATAAAATGAGTTGAAAATTCCCCACGACCACCCTTTCTGGTCATGCATGAGATCAGGGTTCTCAATCTTTTTGTTCCACGGAACTATTTGCAAGTCCAATGAAAGCAACGAACCCCTCTCTTGAGTGTAAAGTTTTAAATGCTTATACAAATTTTACAAAAGAAATAAAGCTTTTGACCCCCCCGACACCATTTTTACGAACAGGTTAAACATCTTACCATTATATAAATGGTTTAGTCAAAGTATTTATTGAAACAAATCTGCCATTGAGTTATGGGACTCGGTGAGATGGTGAATTATTCCTGTCGGTCGTGCATCTGGCCGCCGTAGGTCGAAATTCGTAAAGAGATATTGATCCGGTACACACGTATGCAAATTTATCGCGTCGGACGTCATTTGGCGTAGTTTCGCAACATTTCGCCCAGTCAGTAGCTACCACGAAGAAACAAAGGTAGCTTCCTTTGGTAGCGTCAATAGTAGCCAATGATAAAATATTAATTACTCTGACTACAACACTCTCTTACGCGGCACTGACTTAGGAGGCACTGTCTTAGGAGACACTGCCTTAAGAGGCACTGCCTTAGGAGGCACTGTCTTAGGAGGCACTGTCTTAGGAGGCATTGTCTTAGGAGGCACTGTCTTAGGAGCCACTGTCTTAGGAGCCACTGTCTTAGGAGGCACTGTCTAAGGAGACACTGTCTTAGGAGGCACTGCCTTAGGAGGCACTGTCTTAGGAGGCATTGTCTTAGGAGGCACTGTCCTAGGAGCCACTGTCTTAGGAGACACTGTCTTAGGAGGCACTGTCTTAGGTGGCATTGTGTTAGGAGGGACTGTCTTAGGTGGCACTGTCTTAGGAGGAACTGTCTTAGGAGGCACTGTCTTAGGAGGCACTGTCTTAGGAGGCATTGTCTTAGGAGGCACTGTCTTAGGTGGCACTGTCTAAGGCGGCAATGTCTTAGGTGGCATTGTGTTAGGAGGCACTGTCTTAGGTGGCAACTGTCTGAGGAGGCACTGTCTTAGGAGGCACTGTCTTAGGAGGCACTGTCTTAGATGGCATTGTGTTAGGAGGGACTGTCTTAGGCGGCAACTGTCTGAGGAGGCACTGTCTTAGGAGGCACTGTCTTAGGAGGCACTGTCTTAGGAGGCACTGTCTTAGATGGCATTGTGTTAGGAGGGACTGTCTTAGGTGGCTTTGTCTTAGATGGCACTGTCTTAGGTGGCACTGTCTAAGGCGGCCATGTCTTTGGAAGCACTGTCTAATTCGGAAATGTCTTTGGTGGCACTGTCTAAGGCGGCACTGCCTTTGGAGGCACTGTCTAAGGCAGGGGTCTCAAACTCAAACTATCCGGGGGGCGCAGGAGCTAGAGTCTGAGTGAGACTAGACCACAACAAGTTTTCCACACACAAAAAAAAAGCGATTATAAATTCAATAAGTACAACTGTTACACTCTGCTCAACCTTTATTAATAACAAATACAAACGGTTAGTGTCCTCAAGAACTACAACGTCCATTGAGTATCATAATTTGTTAACGGAATTATGTCTTTAGGAAGAAAATAAAATTCCCGGTAATCTAAATTAAAGGAAATCAGCTACGAAATGTTAAGAACATAATGAGCTTCTGGTGACACGAACAAGAATAAAAGCTTTAAAACAATATTTCGATTCCCAGTGTCCATTTAAAGACTAAAACGTCTTCAAACACAAGGCAGGCTATGTTTATGAATTATCAATGCAAAGGAAGATGCTTTTGTAAGGAGAATGAATTTTGATTTTTTAACGTAGAAAAGACATTTTCGACTAACTCTATTTTGGAAGTGACCAAGAAGACGTGCTTGAAATTTTCCTCACTCGTCACACGTACTCACCAGCGCAAATTTTAATAGGGTTTTTTTTTGGTACGCTGTACATTGCGACAATTTACACAATCATAATTGTGATTGTGCATTACACACTAACTGATCTTTTATAAATGTTGATAGATAGCATTCGAAGCCTGTTTTCTCAAAGACGTACTTTGGCCATGTTTTTTTTATCTATACAATTTATAAATTCTATAAAAGAAAAACTTTTAGTCCAATTTTCAAATGGTTTTTACCATTATAATCAATGACCAAACCTATACGAACATAATAAAGTTAAGGATGACATTAATCGGTGAGATTCAACAGAAACCGTCGCGGAGGGTCACGTTATAGTTTTGAGAAGGGGGTCACGTTTGGGTTGGATTAACAATAAACTTTGCTGTCAAGTAGCAGTCTGCAAATTATCGTCTTGCGGTCCGCGAGTTGGAGACCCCTGGTCTAAGGCCTCAATGTCTTAGGCGGCACTGTCTTGGACGGTACTGTTTCGGGCGGCACTGTCTAAGGCGGCACTGCCTTAAGCGGCACTGTCTTAGGCGGCACTGGCAGTGGGGGCATCCCACTTTTTGCTATCACACACACACTAAAGTTCATCCGAATTATAACTTTTGTTCTTCCAAATACGTTTATGTTCAATCTAGTTAAGTTACGTCTTAAACTACTCATCAAAGAATCGTTCTCTAGAGAGGGGTGTATGCTTAAGTTACGTCTTAAACTACTCATCAAAGAATTGTTCTCTAGAGAGGGGTGTATGGTTAAGTTACGTCTTAAACTACTCATCAAAGAATTATTCTCTAGAGAGGGGTGTATGGTTGTAAAGTTGTATTCAAAAGGCGCGCAAAATATAAATTCCCAGACATTGGAACTGATAAATGCGTTATTCTTAAGTGCGATACTCGAATGCATGTTTTTGTCAAGTAAATTTAGTTGATTGGAATCTCACGCATTACCACCGCCATTGTTTGCCGTTTGTGTTTCTAGCCTTGTAATAATATGGATGATTAAAAAAAAATTATTAAAAGAAAATGATTTTAAAGAAAAATTTATATAAATTGTTTTAAACTTCCCCAGTTCCAAAATGAAGACGAAAATCCATAGCATATCTTAAAGTGAAGGTTATGGTGTACTCATCCAGAATAGTGTCTATTCTACAGACTTTTGAGAACATTTCGGTCTTACTATTTCTACAGACTTTTGAGAATATTTCAGAATCAGTATTGAAGAAGAAATTCACGGCTTAATTTCTAAACCTAAATTCACACAGCTCTGACTCCTGGAACATTTATAGTTTAGCATTCGTAGCCTTGGGTGCTCCAACGCCCTTGATGTGTCGTTTGCGTATCAGAGGGCGCAAAGAACATTGATTTTCAAATGACATGAGGCTATAGCTTTAAAAAAGAAAACAGAAGAAAACAAAAACACGCGCTGATATTTGACTAATAAATGAGTCCATCTTGACAAGCTGAGAATGGCTGAACCGAAAACAAGAATAAAATGGTTTCGTGATGAGTCCTTAAGCGAAAGCCAGCAGGACACAACCTCGTTTTGATGTACTGGAGAAGTGATCCAACTCAGGACGCTGAGATCACTTGAGTCACTGGCAGACGGCTGTCTTTGGATTTCCGTCAAGATCACGTGACCGGCACTTGAGGTCAACCAATAGCTTCGATGGTCTCGTTGTCTGGGGTCGTACTTTCAAAAGTAGTGTTGGTGTTTTAAAGGTCCACCGAAATATATCAAAATATTTTTTTTTAATGTTTAAATAAAATGAATTCGCTGGGAGTTGCGAAAGCACACGGCCAAGGTGCGGCCAAGATGCGGCCAGGGGGCGACCAAGGTGCGATCAGGGAGCTGCCAAAATGCGGCCAAGGTGCTGTTTACATCAAAATGGTCATGTCTGTTTATCAGTCCGCAGATCTACCCCCCTCCTCTTCCACCCACATGATAATACCAAAAAGGAGGGCATAAAATGGATGATATCTCTTTTAACAGGGGCGTTCCAAAATGTCACCAACATTTCCATTTGACTACAACCCCCTCCCCCCCCCACCCATGGTACCACATTCCTGGTTTTTCTGCTGGGGGCTGGCACCCGTAGCCTCTAGCGACAGGGTCAGTATCCGAACGGCAGAAGGGGTTCTCACTCGGTTTTGAAGTTGCACAACCGTCCTGTCATTCTATATTTGAAATATCTTGCTGACATCCAATGTCACATTTCAACACTATATCAGCGATCGAATCATTAACTGGGACTGAGAGCTTTGTAGGCTTAAACGATGTCTGACATATTAGTAAATGTCAGTGGTTGAGATTACAAAGTACCTGTCAACAGTCGAGATTACCTCAATATTACATGTAAGTGGTCGTGGCTACATTTGACGTGGAAGTGGTTATGTTTACATCGACATCACACACAAACATATAGGTCTTTTGCCGAACACATGCTCAAGCCCTTTGCCGAACACATGCTCAAGCCCTTTTCCGAACACATGCTCAAGCCCTTTGCCGAAAATACATGCTCAAGCCCTTTGCCGAACACATGCTCAAGCCCTTTGCCGAACACATGCTCAAGCCCTTTGCCGAACACATGCTCAAGCCCTTTTCCGAACACATGCTCAAGCCCTTTGCCGAACACATGCTCAAGCCCTTTTCCGAACACATGCTCAAGCCCTTTGCCGAACACATGCTCAAGCCCTTAGCCGAACACAAGCTCAAGCCGCTTTATAATAATCCTTCTCTCGTCAACTCAGACACACCCCCGAATTTAATAGTCCCCTACTCAAAAGCTAAGACACACCCAAATAATTGCTCTCTTAACAGCTAAGACACACTCATATATTTGCTCTCTAAACAGCTACGACACGCCCATGTAATAGTTCCATACTCTGCATCTAAGATACGCCCACATGATTGTCATCTACTCAAAACTTAATACGCACCCACAACTCACAAAAAACAACTTTCCATCCAACTTTGAATAAAAGCAAATGCGGAAGGCTATCCTCTCCTCAAGCCAAACACAGCAATATCTCAACTTCTCAAGCCAAACACAGCAATATCTCAAATTCTAAAGCCAAACACAGCAATATCTCAACTTCTCAAGCAAAAAACAGCAATATCTCAACTTCTCAAGCCAAACACAGCAATATCTCAACTTCTCAAGCCAAACACAGCAATATCTCAACTTCTCAAGCCAAACACAGCAATATCTCAACTTCTCAAGCCAAACAGAGCAATATCTCAACTTCTCAAGCCAAACACAGCAATATCTCCTCAACTCAAGCCAAACACAGCAATATCTCCTCAATTCAAGCCAACAGATCAGTATCTTATTTACTTATGCCAAAATCATTAATATCTCCTCAACTCAACCCAAACACAACATCTCCTCAACTCAACCCAAACACATTATTATCTCATCTACTCAAGCCAAACACAAAATAATCTCATCTACTCAAGCCAAACACATCAATATCTCAACTTCTCAAGACAAACACATAAATATCTCTTTCATTCAAGGCAAACAGATCAATATCTTCTCAACTTAAGCCAAACTCATCAGTATCTCATCTACTCAACCAAACACAACAAGATCTCCTCAGCTCAAGTCAAATACACAGGAAGGAGCAAAACTATTAAGTCCCGAAGCAACGCCCCCACAGATCAGCTCCTCGAAAAACACACCCGCAACTCAAACATCTGACGCCCTCTACCAAAACCAAAACAAACGCCCACACTCTATGTACAGTTCACCTTTCCACTCTCAAATTTTTTAATATTTTTTTTTACCGTTCTTAGTTCTAAAATCAACATTTTCCTAACTTGTCAAGTCTGCACTGAGTCAGCAGCCTCCTCTTCGGTCCATTCCACTAACATCTTCACCGTATCGACTTATCGATCTCTTCCAATCATAGATGTAAAAGCTTGTAACGGGTGAAGGTCACCGATTCTTTTGTGGATTGTTTCATTATTGAAAAATGTAGTGGGCGTATATCAGTGAAATTAATAATTCCTTTTTGAACGATCGATCTTTGAGGGATCTGTTAAGTTGGTCATTTTCATTACGTTTGATCTATCGATTTTCGAGTGATTTGTCAAGCTGGTCATTTTTAAAAAATTAAATTTGAACTATCGATAATTGGGTGGTCTGGTAATGTGGTATTTTTTTTAATTACATTGGAACGATCGATATTTGAGTTGTCGCGTTAAATTGGTTATTTTCATTTCGTTTGAAGATCTTGTTTTTAAGTCGAAAATAGTTCTTAAATTTCACCAAGTCTATTAAAAAATAAAACGAAAATAAAAAAAAGTTCAAAGTAAGTCAAGACAAAATTAAGTGTCTTATATCTCAGTCGGCTAGCTGCGAATGTTTATATTTTATAGCTTAAGTTTCTGTGCACAGCTTCTCAACACACCTGTCCCGCGTGGAAAAAATATATAATTAAAATAGGTCTAAACAAATGGTTACAGGAAATTTGTTTGAAATAAATTTCGTCGACGGAAAATTGATGGACAGAAGTTTGGTTAAACGGAACTTTGATCGAATTCTATTTTCGGTTCATGTGATAAAATTTTGCGTCAAATTTCTTTTTGAACGTACTGTGCCACATAGTGAAACAAAATAATAAGAAAGATGATATCTTCGATGTGTTACTCCGCCAAAACTAGAGTTAACAAAGAGCATGAGTTGGTTTCGACAAATATTTACGGGAAATGGGTTCAGATCCCCATAAACTAATCAGACGCGCCCTTTCATTAGTGACGAATTTCTTTCGTTAATGCAAGGGTAATTTGCGACATCTCCGTTGCTAGGCTACCTGGCTCTTGGTGGGAAAGATTAAGTCTAATGCTATAGATTAGTTTTTGCTTCAGCTATGAATAATTCATTTGCAATATCACGCATTTAATATTGTGCACTTCGCGCCTGATTGCTGGCAGCAGGAGAGATTAATGAGAAATTGGCTATTGGCAGCGTCAGCCAAGTTGATATGGTCTCTGCTGTGTTGTGCGTGTGTTCAACCCTGTGATTCGTATGGTCCTTTTGTCAAATTATTTTACTAGAAATGTTAAAATGTCAATGTTATCTTATATAAATGTAGTTATTTTGTTATTACAATTAACAATATAAAATGCAATTTTTAAAAAATAATATGTATTCCATGTTTCTAAAAATATTTATTTTTGGTTCTTGGCTCGAGGTGGTCCACTCTATTCCTAAGACGGTTGATGGAGTTGCTTCTGTTTGTGGGTGGCCAGAGGGCTTGTGTGATGCGACAGCTGTTTACATGGATACTTCCTCTGCAGCTGGAGCAAGGGATCGTCGAGATATCACAGGATTAATGTCTGGCGCGGGCTTTCCTGGAGCTCTCTTGAGCTCTGCCGGCAGCTGTTCTGTTGGCTTCATGCTCCAAGGGTACAGTTTTCAGAGCCCTAAAAGACTTGACTCTTCGCTCTTTGCTAATAGACTTGATTCTTCGCTCTTTGCTAATAGACTTGACTCTTCGCTCTTTTCTAATAGACTTGATTCTTCGACTTTGCTAATAGATTTGATTCTTCGCTCACTGCTAATAGGCTTGATTCTTCGCTCACTGCTAATAGACTTGATCCTAGCTCTCTGAATATAAGTGTAGGAGAGTACCGGTACAAATATTTCCGACGGTTAAAATCACTTGTTACTTATTGGCAATACCATTTTGTAATCACTGATATATTACCTATTAAAACTGGGAAACTATGTTACCGCTTTCGTGTTACTTACTAAAGAAAGAAATAGATTCTCTAATTTAATGACCTAAACAGTTGATCGCTAAGTGCCTCTTAACTATAAATTAAGATGTTTTCAATTTCAAAAAGACTAGAAAAAATCCGGTTATCAATAACATGTAGTTTTTTAATAAGATGTTTCGGTTATTGCCAAAAAGTAGCAGAAGTCAGTCTCTATTCTAGAATGTATCGGGCGTCTTCATGGCGGTTTTTAACTTAGATTTGAAATATCTTTTGATATTTTATTTTGTTTGTTCGAAAGGACCCTTTGTTCATGTTGTAAAGTAAAGTTTTTTAAGGAGGAAACTTTCATTCCTTTTGAAAAATACAGTTTTAAAGACGCAATCTCTTATTCATAATGAAAAGTACAGTTTTAAAGAAGCAATCTCTTATTCATAATGAAAAGTACAGTTTTAAAGAAGCAATCTCTTATTCATAATGAAAAGTACAGTTTTAAAGAAGCAATCTCTTATTCATGTTGAAAACTATAGTTTTAAAGACGCAATCTCTTATTCATGTTGAAAGGTATAGTTTTAAAGACGCAATCTCTTATTCATGTTGAAAAGTACATTTTTAAAGACGCAATCTCTTATTCATGTTGAAAAGTATAGTTTTAAAGACGCAATCTCTTATTCATGTTGAAAAGTATAGTTTTAAAGACGCAATCTCTTATTCATTTTGAAAGGTATAGTTTTAAAGACGCAATCTCTTATTCATGTCAAAAAGTATAGTTTTAAAGACGCAATCTCTTATTCATGTTGAAAAGTACAGTTTTTTGAAGAAACAAGATTTTCAACAGACAACTAGGCCAACGTTTCAATTGAATTGCCCTGCCGAGGCCACGAAGGAAATGTGCTGAAGCTGGGCAGAGAACCCCAAGACCGTTAATCGAGTTAATCCAGTTAATCCAGATCCCACCCGAAACGGGAGACGGTCTCGAAATGTCATGGTTTCCACAACAAAAAAAAACAAAAGAAGTTGGCCAAAAATCAGGGGGTCATGGCAAGTAGGTCGCCTTGATGACATGTGGGTCTATTTGTAGGTGCGTCGGTCTATTTGTAGGTCAGTGGGTCTATTTGTAGGACAGTGGGTCTATTTGTAGGTCATTTAGACAAAGGACTACAGAAACAGCTGAGCTTACTTTACAATAAAGTTTGAACACTTTTCATGTCTACGATAGAACCGGAAACGTACAGAGGGCGTGGTATGAAAAGCACCGAGGGCGTGGCAAAACTCGTACCGAAGGCGTGGCAAGACAAGCACCGAGGGCGTGGCAAAAGACGTACCGAGGGCGTGGAAAGACGAGCACCGAGGGCGTGGCAAAACTCGCAAGGAGGGCGTGGCAAGACACTCACCGAGGGCGTGGCAAACACTCACCGAGGAGGTGGCAAGACACTCACCGAGGGCGTGGAAAAACAATTACCAAGGGCGTGGAATGGCACGTAACGATGACGCGGCAAGACACAACACCAGCTGTGGGTGCAACATTTATGGAATGTGGTGGAAAATAATTTGTTTAATTACTGTTTATAGAAAAAATGTTTTTAATGATAAATTAGTTTAGCTGTATTGAATCAGCAAACATAATACACAAAGATGTTTAGCTGTATTGAATAAGCGAACATACTGCACAAACATGTTTAGCTGTATTGAAAAAGCAAACATACTGCATAAAGATGTTTAGCTGTATTTAAAAAGCAAACATACTGCATAAAGATGTTTAACTGTACTGAAAAAGCAAAAATACTGCATAAAGATGTTTAGCTGTATTTAAAAAGCAAACATACTGCATAAAGATGTTTAGCTGTATTGAATAAGCAAACATACTGCACAAAGATATTTAGCTGTATTGAATAACAAACATACTGCACAAAGATGTTTAGCTGTATTGAAAAAGCAAACATACGGCATAAAGATTTATTAAGATGCATGATAGGATTGAATCGAATGATTGTAAGAAATAAAATCGATCATGGGAGTTTCTCATAACAAAATTTTTCCCCCATTTTTCAAATTTAGAGAGAGTTTATATATTAAAGCTCTGGAGTATTCCATAATTTGATTCTTAGATGTCTAAACTGACTTAAAGGGACGTAATACATTTTGTCTTTAAATCACCAACGAACGTTTAGAAATAATCATCAAAGGGTAACTTCCCCGGGCAGTCATGGGTTATCTCTCACCGACAGTCATGGGTTATCCTCCCACGGGCAGTCATGGGTTATCCTCCCACGTGCAGTTATGGGTTATCGCTTTTATAAATCCCGTAAGCTGCTGAAACAAATAGCACAGCTTTTTTAAAATTTTTACTTGAAACTGAAGTCTTATCTGATCTCTGAAATAGTCTGATCTGATCTCTGAAATAGTCTGAACTGAACTATGTATTAGTCAAATCTGATGTCTGTAATAGTTTGATCTGATCTCTGTGTAATCTGAACTGATCTCTGAAATAGTCTGAACTGATCTCTGTGATAGTCTTATCTGATCTTTGAAATAGTTTGATCTGGTCCCTGTGTAGTCTGATCTGATCTCTGTAAATTCTCAAATGTCTAGATCAGTTTTCGCTTTGGAATTGAATATTAGCAAACCTCCAAACCCAAACCAACAAGCTCAAAACTGCCTCAAATATTCAACCATTTAACACCACAAAATACAACCTACAACATCAAAAAATGTACAACAATGACTACAACCTAAAACATACAACTCAAACCTTTAAGTACACTCGCTTAACACAAAGTACAAACTATAAAAAAACAGCATTCCACGGACAAATTCAACATTCAAGCTACAACAACAACATTAAAGTAACAACAACAACATTCAAGGTACAAACTACAACATTCAAGATAAAAAACTACAACATTAAAACTAGAAACAACAACATTCAAGCTACAAACTACAAAATTTAAGCTACAAACTACAACATTTAAGCTACAAACTAGAGCATTTAAGCTACAAACTACAACATTCAAGCTACAAGCTACAACATTCAAGCTACAAACTACATCATTTAAGCTACAAACTACAACACTTAATTTACAAACTACAACATTCAAGCTAGAAACTACCGACTTAAGCCAGCAAACTTTCAACCAAAACAATTTCCAACTTATTTCAAGCAGCTATCCGGTTGACAAGCTTAAGAAAACCTAATGTCACCATATGGTACAAACTAATTTCACGAATCAATTGTTGTTAAGCGACACAGTAACAGTGGACACATTCAAAGTTGGACAAATTCATAGTCGGTCACATTCATAGATGGACCCAGTCATAGTTGGACACAGTCATAGTCGGACACAGTCATAGTTGGACACAGTCATAGTTGTACAAAGTCATAGTTGGACATATTCCTAGCTGGACACATTCATAGGTGGACACATTCATAGTTGTACACAGTCATATTTGGACACAGTCATAGTTTGAAACAGTCAAAGTTGGACACATTCATAGTCGGACACATTCATAGTTGGACACAGTCATAGTTGGACACAGTCAAAGATGGACACAGTCATAGTCGGACACATTCATAGTTGGACACATTCATAGTTGTACACATTCATTGCTGGACATATTCAAAGTTGGACACAGTCATAGTTGGACACAGTCATATTTGGACACATTCATAGCTGGACATTATACATTAAATATAAATAAATTCTTGTGTTTTCATACAAGTATCCACTTGTAGGGGGAAAAAAGGAACTTGATAAAATATTATTTAAAAAAAAAAAAAAAGCAGATGAAACAAAGTCAATGGAAACTGATTTCAAAAAGCAAGTCAGGCCCTAATTTTGGCTAATCAGATGATCAACGTTTGATGCTGTTAGCCTGTTACCTTTACGGCGACCAGGCTGGCCGGCTCAATGACTCTTGGTGGGCTGGGTGTGGCCCGCGGACCGTAGTTTTAGGACCCCTGGCATACATTAATCAAGATAAGATCCTTTGAAAAAAAAAAAAAAAAAAAAAAAAAAAAAAAAATGATCTTGATAATACCGGCTAGGTTACAATTTATACATAATATGTGAAACTGAACAATGGCCAGTGTGAGTGAGATCCAAGTTATCTGTTTGGTTGTAGGCCAAATCCGTTGTGTTTTTTCGTAAAAACGAAAACCTTTTTTTTAAAACCAAACAAGCATTTTTTTTGGTCCATAAAAATATAAAATATAATAATCTATTGCTGGAATAACGAGCACATTCCTTGTCTAGAACGTTTATTTGCCGCCGTAATTATGGGAACATTACCTGCAGTTTAATCTTTGAAATCCCATACAAACCTGCTTTTCAATTTTTTACCCTTGGTAAATGCCTTTCTTAAACTACCAGCATCTCCCCCATAAATCACGTGGGGTGCACCCCTTCTTTGCCTCACGTATAAGCCGCTGAACGGAGCTTTGAGAAAAGCTGGCATTTTTCAAAAAGTCCCTCCCCCCTCTCCTCACACATACCAACAAATAAGACAAAAAACGACTCAGCCATCTCCTGTGTGACCTTTGACCTTATCATACTCTCGTACCAGAAATGCACTCGGCGTTTAAATTAAGATATAGATCAGAATCTGAGTCAAATTCATTGTGCAAAAACACCGCGTCAATTTGTTGTGCTGAACACCGAGTCAATTTGTTGTGCTGAACACCGATTCAATTTATTGTGCTGAACATCGAGTCGAATTCGTTGTGCTATACACCGAGTAAATTAGGTTTGCTGGACACTGAGTCGATTCGTTGTGCTAAACAACGAGTCAATTTGTCGTGCTGAAAACCAAGTCCAATTCGTTGGGCTGAAAACCGAGTCAATTTGTTGTGCTGAACACCGAGTCAATTTGTTGTGCTGAACACCGAGTCAAATTCGTTGGGCTGAACACCGAGTCAATCTGTTGTACAGAACATCGAGTCAAATTTTTTGTGCTGAACTTCATGTCAATTGGCTCAAGTCCACACATAGTATATTCGCTATACTCCACACCAACTCAATTTGCTCAGCTCCACTGGTAGTCAATTCGCTCAGCTCCACACCAGGTCTATTTGCTCAGCTCCACGTCGAGTCAATTTGCTCAGCACCACACCAAATCTATTTACTCAGCTCAGCACCGAGTCAATTTGCTCAGCACCACACCAAGTCAATTCGCTCATATCCACAACGAGTCAATGTGATCAGGTCCGCATCGAGTCACTTCGCTCATCTCCACACCGAGTCAATTTGCTTAACTGCACACCGCATTATTTTTCCCCATGACTCTCTATTAACGGGCAAATGGAGAAGCATTCTGGGGCGTCCTCATCTTTATGACTCCAATTAATGGGCGAGTAAGACAAGGCGCGTGGCGTCATGGGAGAGATGGGATTTATTGCAGGACCCCATGTCTGGCGTCTGGTCGATACAGTTCTCATTTCAGAACAGGCTGGGGATAGAGGAGGAGGGGAAAAGGGGGATGAACTGTTTATAGGATGTATGTTATGAATTGAGGGTGTGGGGTGGGTATGGGGTAGGGATGGGGTAGGTTTGGATTAGGTCAAGGATGGGATTGGGTTAGGTAAAGCATAGACCAGTAGGTTAGCAATGAGGAGTGCAGTAGGGTGGGTGTCTTTTTATGGGAGGATACTTACTGCTGAGATCGTCCCTTTACCTGAGAGAATGCATTCTTATAAGTGGCCCCCACCCTTAAATCCCCTTGTCCTAGAGAATCCATTTTAATGAAATTAACTCCTTTTGCTGAGAGGATTCAATGCTCCGAAAAGATCATTTTTAAAAAAAAATAAGCATGATAACATCAAGCATGTTAAACAGCAAGCATGGCAAACAGCGAGAGTGGCAAAGGGCGGGTATGGTAAACAGCAAGCATGGTAAACAGCAAGCATGGCAAACAGCGAGAGTGGCAAAGGGCGGGTATGGTAAACAGCAAGCATGGTAAACAGCGAGAGTGGCAAAGGGCGGGTATGGTAAACATCAAGCATGGTAAACATCAAGCATGGTAAACATCAAGCATGGTAAACATCAAGCATGGCAAACAGCGGGCATGGTAAAAACCAAATGCCGCACAATTATTTCAGCAACCAGAAATGTTAATTGAGCACAAAAAGCCAAGAGCCCTTTTAACATTTTAAAATCTGTTTATGGATGAAAACTATTTTCCATTCAGCTATTTTAAAGTTGTGAGCTTTCCATCGTGAGTTCGGATTTTAGACCAAGATGCGCAGTAGTGTCGAAGATTGGTTTACTTTTTTTGTCATGCGCATTGATGGCCTCAAAGACAATGACTTCCGCAGTTATGACGGGCCTGCAATGAGGCTGGCATTGTTTCATCCTTTGAAAGGATCGCAGCCCCAACACAAAGGCTATGGTACATCAATGGCTATTTTCTGATACATCTTAAAATGAATGTTTGTTGAACTGCTCCGAGCGGGCAATGGCATTCACCGACTAAACACGAAAATAAACTCAAAACCGAGTTTTATTTTTGTGAAGTCAGCCAAAGTTTTTTTTTTTTAGATGTTAGGTGTTTTTTTGTGTGTGTTTGATGTTGTCGTTCTTGTTCTCTTTTTTTAGTTTTGTTTCTTGTCTTTCGGCAAGTAGGGGAGCTGGAGCGGGGGTTTTTTACCGACTAAACACGAAAAAAAACTCAAAACCGAGTTTTTTTTTTGTGAAGTCAGCCAAATTTTTTTTTTTTAGATGTTAGGTGTTTTTTTGTGTGTGTTTGATGTTGTCGTTCTTGTTCTCTTTTTTTAGTTTTGTTTCTTGTCTTTCGGCAAGTAGGGGAGCTGGAGCGGGGGTTGGGGGGGGGGGCGGAAAACCTAACTGCATGATGAGTGCAAGGGCACTTAATATATTATTTTAATGAACATCTAATCAACGATAAAATAAGTTGTATATTTTTTTAACTTGGAAGTTCTTAGTCAAAATGTTGTATTAGCGTAAGTTATCAAATGTTGTACTAGTGCAAGCTTTCAAATGTTGTACTATTGTAAGTTATCAAATGTTGTACTAGTGTAAGTTAACAAATAATTTTGTACTAGTGTAAGTTATCAAATGCATTAGTGTAAGTTATCAAATGTTGTACTAGTGTAAGTTATCAAATGTTGTACTAGTGTAAGTTATCAAATGCTGTACTAGTGAAAGCTATCAAATGTTGTACTAGTGTAAGTTATAAAATGTTGTACTAGTGTAAGTTATCAAATGTTGTACTAGTGTAATTATCAAATATTGTACTAGTGTAAGGTATCAAATTTTGTACAAATGTAAGTTATCAAATGTTGTACTAATGTAAATAATCAAATGCACTAGTGTAAGTTATTAAATGTTGCACCAGTGCATGTTTTAAAATGTTATTTTAAAAGAAATAAAATTTACCTTATGTAAGATAGTATTATTATTATTATTATTATTATGCATCATCGACTTTATGTTTGAAATCCAGGACATTCCTCAATGTTTCTTTCCGTAGTTAGTAAGGATTATTATGTAAGCAAACGATGTCAATTAAACACACACATTTATTTTTATTGAAGACTTTCAAATGATCTACAGATAATATTTCCTATTGTAGTTTAAAAGAAAATTTTTCGTTAAGATAAAATAACGCCAATTTAAATGAAGTTTTTTTTGACGAGGTGACACAAAATGTGTTGATAAAATGGGGTTTTATTTACTAGTTGACAATTATTGTGTGTCTGCGTTTGATGATAGTGACCCTCCCCCCCCCAACAACCCAAGGTCTAGCTGAAAGAAACCCTGATTGGTGGTCATTTAGATTCGGTAACCAGTACCTCACAGGTGTGTAGCTGTTGTGAGTCTGAAGTGATGTGAGTTAGCCCAGGTCTGCTGAGTGTGTTAAGAGCTATGTGGAGAAGACTTGGTGTGTTTCATTTCGATATTATTTCATACACAGGCAAGCCTTTCACTTTTTTTTAAGAGACGTGGATCAAAACACAAGAAAATAGCCCTCGTGACATCATTCACCATGTAATTGTTTCTCCCCCCCCCCAACTGCGCACGCTTTTCATGATGTTGTGTGTCTCGAGGATATTTCTGAATCAAATGATTGAGGCCGTCACTCTGCATTGACTGACATGTCTAATACGTTTCCGACGTCGAGAGTAGGAATACATCGTTGTCAAGGATACATTAGACCGTTTACCTGGTTTTCCATGACGCGTGTTCCCCTCGGGACAGCCATATGTGGTGGAGAGTACACGAAGCTACATTAAACGTTTTTTTTTTTGTTATTGCGTCATTACAAAAAATTATTATAAAAACAATGATCAACCATCTGTCATGTCCAACTTCTTTTTTCCATCAAACGTATGTTGAATGACAGTAACAAGGGTCATACAACAAGGTTAAATAACGGAGTTGAAGAAATTCAGACATGAGTATGCAAGGCTACGAGGCAGAACTATGGATAGAGAGGCTGGCTACAAGACTGCGCAGTGGATGGAGAGGCTGCTACAAGTACGAGCAATGGATAGAGAGGTTGCTACAAGTATTAGCAATGGATAGAGAGGCTGCTACAAGTATGACCAGTGGATGGAGAGGAAGCTACAAGTCTGAGCAATGGATAGAGAGGAAGCTACAAGTCTGAGCAATGGATAGAGAGGCTGCTAACAGACGGAGCAGTTTGTAGAGAGGTTAACTTACATAAGGCTGAAATATACTTAAGTCAACAGTATACATCGATGTACTATATTTTTTTTTCTTCCCTGAAATAATTGTTAATAAGTTTACAAACTATAACAAAAAAAACTAGTTAAATTTATACTAAAAATAGATTTACTTCTGTCACACGACCTTCATTCCCCTACTAGTGTAATAATAAGTCTGCGCCACTGCCAAACTTCCTGCAAACGAAATGCCTATCTCGCACTCGTCCGTCCACAACTGGAACATGATGTGATCATCTGGGACCCACATCTTAAGCAAGACGTGGACACGATGGACCGAATTCAACGTAACACGGTGCGTTTTATCGCTCGAGACTACAAATCCACCACTCCTGGCTTCGACACTGGCCTTTTAAAAAGATTTGACATCCCACCCTTAAAAACAGACGAGAGGGACTCCGCCTGATATTCTTATATAAAGTGATCATGGGACTGCTGCCGGCCATCCCATCAGGCACGTACCTCACCCCACAGAAGCCGGGTAGACTGATCAGAGCAAAGCGCTCACTTAACAGTGACTTCACCACTGACGATCCCATAAAAAAATTACACCAGAAACAATAGCAAATGCTTCAAAGTGCCTCAGTGCAACACAGTGAAGTATCAACAATCTTTCTTCCCACGCACAATAATAGCATGGAACCACCTGAACGATGCCACTGTGAACTCGACATCGGTCGAAAGCTTCAAGGCTGCCCTGGCATCAGCTAGGAGCTGTTAGAATAGCAACATCATATCCCCAACTGTTGCAAAGATGCAGTACATGGATGCAGCAACGAAACATTACCAGAACAAGAACCAGAAGTGAATCATTCTACATTTAAGTGTTACTCCACTATATTACACGCCATCTTGATAATATGCTTGTGATTGTTCTTCTGTCTAGCGCATATCTCATTTTTACGACATTGTTAAATTTATCTGAAATAAATATATTTTGGGCAGGCAGCAAATTGCGCGTCACTACTTTCCTTGCACGGCTAACACGCAATCCCATGAAATATGCGCAATCAACACGACACAAAATTCGCGTGCGGGAACCACAGGCCTTAGGCGTTATAAAAATACAAGACCCCCACCCCCTTTCCGATCCCACAATGATTTCCGATAATCAAATATTTCGGCAGTTCGTATCAATAACCGATTTGTTTACGAATCGCTCGCGCAGATCGATAAATGTTGACCGAAAGGGGGGGAGGGGGACTGAATGTTTTGTTTGGATTTCACGTCTCTATCTCACGGTCAGCCCGAGGATTGATTAGTGGTGTGTGGGCGGGCGTGGGGTGGGAGGGGAGAGGAGGGGGAGGGGAGGTGGGCCGGAGTTCCTTAACAGCTGGAGAGTCCCCAGGGACGGTGGGGTTCGGAGGTTCCAGTTGCCTCCTAATGGAGTCCTTTTCGATTGCTTTCTTAATTAATTAAGCCCTCTTTGGTTAAGTAATGCTATAAAGAGATGAGTTTCATGGTAACGTTGAAATGACAGTTGAAAGGGTTTGGTTGTGGGGGGGGGGGTATTTAGACATTGTCTACGGTAAGCACGTCAGGATTGAGACATAGTTTACAGCAATCATTTATGTATTGCAAAGGATGATTTCATTTCTTTATGATAAGCTTATTACATATCAAAGAATGACTTCGGTTCTATATCATACACTTATTACTTATCAAAAGTTGAATTCGTTTCTATATGTTACACTTATTACTTTTCAAAGGTTGAATTCGGTCCTGGATGATACACTTATTACTTATCAAAGGTTGACTTCCTTAAAAATTGCGGATCCAGATAAAACAAGGAAACAACAATTAAATGGACGTCTCGACTAAATGCCTTCTCCAGCAACCAATAGAAAACAAGAAATAACATATTATTTGAGATGAAAACTTTTCCCCGATCAAAATTATTTGGAGCTCTTTCAGGGGAGAAGCAAAATACTGTCTTAAAAGTCACATCTCATCTCCTCAATGGCAGCTGTTGGGTAGATATGAGATCTGAACTATTGAAGGTTTCAGTTTCAAAATATTATCCTCTCAAATAAAAATGTGCTTAAATCTTATGGAGACTATTAATTTATTGGATTATATATATTTTTAAAGAAAAGAATTCAGTTAGGCAAATTCGTTTTAATAATAGCTCATTTTACACATTTTATTTCTATATTTCAAAAGTTTTAGTTCAAGGCTGGCATTTATTTTTTTTTTCTCTAAGATTTTGTTAATTGTCTGGTTGTTTAGGATCGTGGCCTCTCGTAAGTTTTTGTGTGAGACGGTCTTAAGTGTTAACTTTTTACTTGAGATGGCCTAACATAACACGATCTTAAATGTTAACTTTTTACTTGAGATGGCCTAACATAACACGGTCTTAAATGTTAACTTTTTACTTGAGATGGCCTAACATAACACGGTCTTAAATGTTAACTTTTTACTTGAGATGGCCTAACATAACACGGTCTTAAATGTTAACTTTTAAGTTGAGATGGCCTAGCATAACACGGTTTTTAAATGATGTGGCCTTCCATAATTTGGTTTTTACATGAGGTGGCTTTCCATAATTTTGTTTTTACATGAGATGGCTTTACATAATATGGTTTTTACATGAGATGGCTTTACATAATAGGGTTTTTACATGAGATGGCTTTACATAATAGGGTTTTTACATGAGATGGCTTTACATAATAGGGTTTTTACATGAGATGGCTTTACATAATAGGGTTTTTACATGAGATGGCTTTACATAATAGGGTTTTTACATGAGATGGCTTTACATAATAGAGTTTTTACATGAGATGGCTTTACATAATATGGTTATTACATGAGATGGCTTTACATAATATGGTTTTTACATGAGATGGCTTTACATAATATGGTTTTTACATGAGATGGCTTTACATAATAGAGTTTTTACATGAGATGGCTTTACATAATAGAGTTTTTACATGAGATGGCTTTACATAATAGAGTTTTTACATGAGATGGCTTTACATAATAGAGTTTTTACATGAGATGGCTTTACATAATAGAGTTTTTACATGAGATGGCTTTACCTGATATTATTTTGCATCACATACTTTTTACATTATAGTACAGATGCAAATTTGCCAGTATTAAAAAAAAAAGCATTGATGAGATATCAAGGCAAAAGATTCACTGAACCTATGAGATGTGAAGTGTTCGACTGAATCAATGAGATGTGAAGTGTTCGACTGAATCAATGAGATGTGAAGTGTTCGACTGAATCAATGAGATGTGAAGTGTTCGACTGAATCAATGAGATGTGAAGTGTTCGACTGAATCAATGAGATGTGAAGTGTTCGACTGAATAATGAGATTTGAAGTGTTCGACTGAATCAATAATATGTGAAGTGTTCGACTGAATCAATGAGATGTGAAGGGTTCGACTGAATCAATGAGATGTGAAGTGTTCGACTGAACCAATGAGATGTGAAGTGTTCGACTGAATCAATGAGATGTGAGGTGTTCGACTGAATCAATGAGATGTGAAGTGTTCGACTGAATCAATGAGATGTGAAGTGTTCGAAAGTATTTCAGGCAAAAGATTTACTGAATCAATGAGATGTGAAGTGTTCGAAAGTATTTCAGGCAAAAGATTCACTGAATCAATGAGATGTGAAGTGTTCGAAAGTATTTCAGGCAAAAGATTCACTGAATCAATGAGATGTGAAATGTTCGAAAGTATTTCAGGCAAAAGATTCACTGAATCAATGAGATGTGAATTGTTCGAAAGTATTTCAGGCAAAAGATTCACTGAATCAATGAGATGTGAATTGTTCGAAAGTATTTCAGCCAAAAGATTCACTGAATCAATGAGATGTGAATTGTTCGAATGTATTTCAGGCAAAAGATTCACTGAATCAATGAGAAGTGAATTGTTCGAAAGTATTTCAGGCAAAAGATTCACTGAATCAATGATTTGTGAATTGTTCGAATGTATTTCAGGCAAAAGATTCACTGAATCAATGAGATGTGAATTGTTCGAAAGTATTTCAGGCAAAAGATTCACTGAATCAATGAGATGTGAAATGTTCGAAAGTATTTCAGGCAAAAGATTCACTGAATCAATGAGATGTGAATTGTTCGAATGTATTTCAGGCAATAGATTCACTGAATCAATGAGATGTGAAATGTTCGAAAGTATTTCTGGCAAAAGATTCACTGAATCAATGAGATGTGAATTGTTCGAATGTATTTCAGGCAAAAGATTCACTGAATCAATGAGATGTTAATTGTTCCAATGTATTTGAGGCAAAAGATTCACTGAATCAATGAGATGTGAAATGTTCGAAAGTATTTTGACGAATGACGTGTTTTAGAAGGATGCCATGTGTGAAAAAATCTTCAGCAGCGGCCGACCGAAAGTGATTTTTTTGTTTCGGCAAAAAATCGAAGATGATCGGAAAATTAAACAAGACTTTCGGCCGAAGTCAAAACACAAAACTTAACGAGGCTTTCGGCCGACACCGAAACCGAAAGATTTATTACTAGGTGTGATGATTCTCGTTAACTCACACACACGCGTTCTGCGCACAGCGGGCCTACTACCTAATTATTTGAACGAAACAGCGCTACAGGCACGCGTGTGAGTACGCCCCTTACTTAAAGTAAAGGTTACTTTATGAGTAATTATGCAAAATGTAAATACATATTTCTATTTGTAAATATTATTAAAGGTTTCAAACTTTTTTTTTAAATTAGTGCCAATACACGCGACCCATTTTGGTGTGATGTTATAAAAATGTTATTTCGTGGACAATGACATTTATGACAATATTGATGACAACATTGATGACAACATTTATGACAACATTGATGACAACATTCGTGACAACATTTATGACAACATTTATGACAACATTTATGACAACATTTATGACAACATTCATGACAACATTCATGACAACATTCATGACAACATTCATGACAACATTCGTGACAACATTTATGACAACATTTATGACAACATTCATGACAACATTCATGACAACATTCATGACAACATTCATGACAACATTCGTGACAACATTTATGACAACATTTATGACAACATTTATGACAACATTTATGACAACATTTATGACAACATTTATGACAACATTCATGACAACATTCATGACAACATTCATGACAACATTCATGACAACATTCGTGACAACATTTATGACAACATTTATGACAACATTCATGACAACATTCATGACAACATTCATGACAACATTCATGACAACATTCGTGACAACATTTATGACAACATTTATGACAACATTTATGACAACATTTATGACAACATTTATGACAACATTTATGACAACATTCATGACAACATTCATGACAACATTCATGACAACATTCATGACAACATTCATGACAACATTTATGACAACATTTATGACAACATTCATGACAACATTCATGACAACATTCATGACAACATTCATGACAACATTCATGACAACATTCATGACAACATTTATGACAACATTTATGACAACATTCATGACAACATTCATGACAACATTCATGGCAACATTCATGACAACATTTATGACAACATTGATCACAACATTTATGACCGTGTCAATAGTGAATGAAAATGAAGGTCACGGTTGAATAGAATCAACGAACGGTTCCCGAATCTGATTAAAAATAGACACATAAATACCAAGATAAATATAGAAATAGTTTCCTATTATTTCCTCAGTTTTTTTGTGTTTAATTTAACTAATTACCTTTCGCTGAACCTAATTGTAATTTTATTTTTGAAAATCTTGGATACATTTGTCATGATACAGCTGCGATCAGAGTTCTCAGAGGATTAGTCATACATCACACAATGACAGAAAGGCGTCGGACCATAATAAATATTGAATGGCAAGCCGACAGACAGACAGAGTCACAGTCTATCTTATGGTGGACGACCGTAGGCCTAAATCACTTTCGGCCGAAATCGAAAGTCAACAAAAATTGACCTTTTCTGATTCTGCCGTAACCAAAAGAACGCTAAGAAATGATCAAAAGGCGACTTTTGGCGACGAATTCCAAATGGAAATTTCGTCAGCCCTAGAAATCCAAGACAAGTTAATTATCAATCTGTTTACAGGCGCCGTGTTCAATTTATTCATTTAAATTATTTTAAAAGATTTTTATAGCACACATAATTTTTTTTAACCGTATTTTGACAGTCGTGGATTCGTCAGATCTATTTTAAATGACAATCTAAACATTAAGTAGGACAGCAGACGAGACACTGAGACACACAAAAAATATTTATATTTAACAAGCTCTGATTCAAATTTCCAAAGCTCTGTTTTTGTGTAAGGCAATCTTTGAATATCTAGGTTCTTTAGCTCAGATTCCATACCCAGGAACCCATGGCAAAAGCCATCATACGCACATATCTAGAGACCCCTCTCTTCTCCCCCTCCCCCATCCCACCCGCTAGTGAATCTCCGAAGCGTGCTCATCAGCACGTATGAGCAGCCACATAAAATGGTATTAAATCTCCCTTTGATTCACCCCTTCACTTGAGATTTTCCCGATAAATCCATCCTTCAAACGATACAGCCATCAATAGAAATAGTCAGCGAAATTATTTAAGTGAAGAGCTCATGTTTTATAAATAGATATTCTGTTTATTTTTAATTAGATTCCGCTAATTCTTTTACTACTTTTTAAAACTCCCTTCTGCTTTCTCCCCCGATAATTTAAAAGTTCGGTTTAAAATTGTTCAGTTATTGAAGAAGTTAATTTGGGATAACATCTCATGACCTTAACGTAGTTAATTGATGTGTTGGTGCCTGTGTAATTAATGTGTTGGTGCCTGTGTAATTAATGTGTTGGTGCCCTGTCACCGAACGTTGATGTTATTGTCTCATCAAATTGACATCAATGGGTCTGATATTTGACAATAATGTCCCTGACCTTTGACATTAATGTTACTTAACCCATGCTATTCATGTCATGTGTAATATTAAATGCTTTATACACTACCCTAAACCGAATCTAGATGATGATTACTGCCTAGCAGCCTAACGTCATAATAAATTAGCCCTGAATATCAAGTGAAAACAACCATAAATAAATATTTTTTTTTAAATACTGAATAACTAATGAACAAAACTCTTGATGTTTAATTAACAAAGCACTACATGATTGCGAAGGGTAGAGATTCCGTTTCTCAAGGGTTTGAGAATCACTGTTGTTAGTATAAACGCTGTTTAAATGGGTGAGAATTGCGTCATGAGTGTTGTTATTGTGTCATGAGTGTTGTTATTGTGTCATGAGTGTTGTTATTGTGTCATGGGTGTTGTTATTGTGTCATGAGTGTTGTTATTGTGTCATGAGTGTTGTTATTGTGTCATGGGTGTTGTTATTGTGTCATGAGTGTTGTTATTGTGTCATGAGTGTTGTTATTGTGTCATGAGTGTTGTTATTGTGTCATGAGTGTTGTTATTGTGTCTGAATGATCATTGGATGACAGGGATAGAAGAATAAACAAGTGTGTGGGTATAAGAGAGAGAGAGAGAGAGAGAGAGAGAGAGACAGAGAGAGAGAGAGAGCGAGAGAGAGAGGGCCACAGAGTTGATTAAGGAGAAAGTCACGTGAAGTTTGTGAGTGACAGGTCCTGTGTTTTTTTGAGAAACTGTGTAGTTATAAGGATGATACTGTAACAAGGTGAATCTCTGAGACTGTGTAGTTATAAGGAGATACTGTAACCAAGTGAATCTACGGGCCGGTAACACTGAACAAAGAAGAACCCTTGTCATTCATGAACAGTTCGTGTTCCAACACTGGGCGTGTGTGTGCATCCGTCGATGGACAGTGTTGCAGAGCACCATCGACAACACGTTGACAGAAAATACTTGAAGATGCTCATCTAGAGTAATGAGGTATTTAAACATCATTAAAGAGGCAACCCATGATGAAGTATTTAAACATCATTAATGAGGCAACCCATGATGAAGTATTTAAACACCATTAATGAGGCAACCCATGAAGCATGAAGAGGCGTATCATTTGGCTGAGACCTTTTCATCTCGGTAAGTACACAAACTAATAGAAATTCACACCTTCCCTGGTGTCATAATGGTCACGTGTCATTTATTTTAAAAGTGTTTTAATAAGGTTGTGTAAGACAGACTCTGGTTTAACACGCAGAACAGATTAATGTCTTAGGTTTAAGTATGATTTTGTTTTTAAATTTAATTTCGATTGTATCCGCTGATTTTAATACAGAATAAAACACGGGTAGATTACATTTTTTGGTGACGTCATGACGTGTATTTTGTGCTGGATATAATAGCTCTTCGTGGTCATTGGATGGGTGCTTGAAGGTCATTGGATGGGTGCTTGAAGGTCATTGGATGGGTGCTTGAAGGTCATTGGATGGGTGCTTGAAGGTCATTGGATGGGTGCTTGAAGGTCATTGGATGGGTGCTTGAAGGTCATTAGATGGGAGCTTGAACAGCCATTAGCTACATGCTAACAGCCTACAAGCAAATTTGCTGCCAGCTATCATAGCCATCTGGGTCTTAAAAACACATGTTACGTCGAACTTTGTCCTTACCCAGGAACGAAATCATAGGTGGCATTTCAAACCAAATTTAATGTTTTCATTTGAGCAGGTAATGAAATGATATTGGTGCCAATTAATTTCAATCAAAACATAAACTATAGATTGACAAAACATTCCGAAAACTTGGTGGTCCAGTAGGTGGTCCGCGGTTCACCACCGAACTTACCACCAAAACGTAGATCACCATCATGCGGACCACCAACACGTGGACCATTAACACGTGGACAGCCAACATCTGTACCATCAACACCTAGGCCACCAACATGTGGACCACCAACACACGGTCCACCAAAAGGCAGACCACCAACACGCGGACCACCAACACGCGGACCACCAACACGCGGACCACCAACATGTGGACCCCCAATATGCATACAACCAACACGCGGACCACCAACACACGGACCACCAACACGCGGACCACCAACATGCGTACAACCAACACGCGGACCACCAAGATGCGTACAACCAACACACGGTCCACCAAAAGGCAGACCACCAACACGCGGACCACCAACATGCGTACAACCAACACGCGGACCACCAACACGCGGACCACCAACACGTGGACCACCAACACCTGTACCACCAACACGCGGTGGTCCGCGTGTTGGTGGTCCTCGTGTTGGTGGTCCGCGTGTTAGTGGTCCGCGTGTTGGTGGTCCGCGTGTTGGTAGTCTGCCTTTTGGTGGACCGTGTGTTGGTTGTACGCATGTTGGTGGTCCACATGTTGGTTGTACGCATGTTGGTGGTCCGCGTGTTGGTGGTCCACGTGTTGGTGGTCCTTGTGTTGGTGGTCCGCGTGTTGGTGGTCCGCGTGTTGGTGGTCCGCGTGTTGGTGGTCCACGTGTTGGTGGTCCGCGTGTTGGTGGTCCGCGTGTTGGTTGTACGCATGTTGGTGGTCCGCGTGTTGGTGGTACAGGTGTTGGTGGTCCGCGTGTTGGTTGTGAGGTAACTCCGACTGTAATGTTGCTGGGCAGTGAGTTAACTCCGACTGTAGTTGTGCTGAGTAGTGAGGTAGCTCCGCGTGTTGGTGGTCCGCGTGTTGGTGGTCCACGTGTTGGTGGTCCGCGGGTTGGTGGTCCGCGTGTTGGTGGTCCACGTGTTGGTGGTCCGCGTGTTGGTGGTCCGCGTGTTGGTTGTACGCATGTTGGTGGTCCGCGTGTTGGTGGTACAGGTGTTGGTGGTCCGCGTGTTGGTGGTCCTCGTGTTGGTGGTCCGCGTGTTGGTGGTTCACTAATTCCAAGGCAGTGGTTCTCAAATGGAAATCACTTTAAGAAAATAAAGTTAATAAAATAAAGTTATTTAACGTCACCCACCACAGTAATTTGATTTCTGCGTGTCCGCAGTCACATGGATGCAGTCACGCCCATAGTCACGTGGATGCAGTCACGCCCCGGCAGTCACAAGGCACCACGGGGGGGGGGGGGTGGTCGCGTTAGTTGTAAACTTATATTAAATTTTATTTAACATAATAACAACGATTAATCTATGAAATGCAACCACATTTTCCATACACTTATATAACGGAATTTTCGTTTTGTTAGTTATATATTATATAAACAAATTATATAAGGTTGAGAATGAAATGGAACTATATTTAATTTGACTTTCTTTAGTGGGCATATTACTTAAATGATCTTACCATGAGGCATGATGGTTTTGATTATCTATCATTTGAATGTCATCTGTAAGACCATGCCCCCCCCCCACGCCCCAACCGACCATATTTCCTTCCTAACCTCCAGATACATGTACAGGCGTGATACGTCAACAAAGGAAGCCACATTTCTCCAGCCACCAGAGGCTCTCACCAGGCAATCACATTCCAAGTCAAAATAAATAGATCTTGACCAACTAATGCAATTAATCGAAACAGCCCTAAGCCTTTGGCCCTAAGACCTTATCCGTGGGCCCTAAGACCTTAGCCGTGGGCCCTAAGACCTTAGCCGTGGGCCCTAAGACCTAAGCCGTTTGCCCAAAGACCTAAGCCGTCGGCCCCTAAGACCTAAGCCGTTGGCCCTAAGACCTTAGCCGTTGGCCCCAAAGACCTTAGCCGTTGGCCCTAAGACCTTAGCCGTTCGCGAGGTCACATGAAAAACTCAACGGTGAAATCTTGTGTCTATAAAAAAAAAACTAGAGAGACGCAGATTGTTGTTATTGGTAACCGTGGACACCGATGAATCTCCCAAAGTAGACGTTTAGAATCAGGTTGGGTGTATGGCAAATGGTTGGAATCAGATGTCTGCACATTTTCTTTGACAAGGGCCTGTAAGGCAGTGGTTCTCAACCTTCTGAATGCCGTGACCCTTTAATACAGTTCCTCATGTGGTGGTCACCCCCCAACCATAACAATTATTTTCGTGGCTACTTCATAAATATGTATCTTCCGACGGTCTTAGGCGACCCTTTGTAAGGGTCGTTCGACTCCTAAAATGTCGCGATGCATAGATGAGAACCGCTGCTGTACGGAGATCTGGTCGGTCTTGTTGGGGTCGGATAGAATTGTTGCAAAATTAAGTTAGCCTAGAGGTATAACATAATATCTGTAAAATATAAATATATATAACATATAAGACCAGAGACGTCATTTGAGTAGGCAGGGTGGGGCACTTTCCCCCTCGACCTGAATTTGCAGGTTTTATTTAAATTGCTATGCACTTTGGCTCCTCCACTAATAAACAACTTAACAACCGGACCAAGTTTTGCTTTAGCCCCCTTCCCTGAAAAACCCTGAAATGACGCCCCTAAGCAAGAGACACTTTTATTTCAATATGGAAAAGTACTATAAAGAAACAGGTTGGTTTTTTCTGACAGACACGTTAATTTGATTGAAATAAAACAATTACGAATTTGGTAAACATTTATATTATAGAATCGTATTTTTTGGCATCGGTGAGAAGTACTAGCTGGTTCCTTTTTCTGAAATAATTTCATTCTGTTCAGGCTAGAATTAAGTGCTTCATATTATCTTAATCATTTGCTTGTTTTTATCAGATGCTGGTGCTAGTACTTATCAGATGTTTGAGCCTTCCCCAACACTTCTCCATTTCTCCAACAGTTCCCCAACAATTCCCAACACTACTGGTGCATTACAATTGTAATCCTATCAACTACTAATATATCCAATATATATCCAATAGATCATCCAACGTTTCATGGATTCATATGTAGCTTACCCATGACTTTAAGCACGTTTGAACTGTTAGGACAAAACTGCGGATGTCGGCGTCAATGATTACTAAGTCGCAGTCCTTAGGCCGTGGTACACTTAAATTGATAATCCTCTTCATTGAAACCCGCCCGAGTCAATACATGTGTCCTCACACTGTCAAAGTCGGGGTCTTTATTTAATCTCGGGTCTGGCAGAGAGCATTTAAAGCGACCAGTCAATTAGTCTGTCAACAGTGAATCTCAATCTGTGTTGCTAATCGCTTGTCTCTGAGCTTGCAGCTTAAACTAAATTATACATGAATCCCTGCCCTGGTCCTCATTCATGTTATTAACAACCCTCAATCTTGGAACTACGCTAACCCTGGCTGACGCCGTTGCAGGCGCGTGGGCACGCCGGATGACCCTAGTGCTAACTCGTAGGCTCGTTGTTCTCGTCTAACGTGTATGTCGCGTTCTTACTGTAGCTCTAATCTTTCCATTTTTTTCCATTTCTTCTTTGATTCCAATTTCTACCCACTGACTGAGAGCCTCTTCCTTACAACCTAATATCCCTGAACTCTAGGATCAACTTTGTTAGACCGCTCAATGTTTCCATGTTAATTTTCAATCTATTTTTACTCTAAGCAGGAAGATTGAAATCACAATTTTAGTGCTAAAGTACTTTAAATACATAAATCTAGTACCTATCTACATGTAGATACAACGATAGCTTATGTTTCACAGATTTTTTTGAAGTAAAAATACAAACTTGAGTTCATACATAAATTCAAAAAGTACTAAGTAAACTTCGTTTCGGAGATTAAGTTTCACCTGAAATATTGTCAATGGATACAAGAGTCAAATTCATTAGGATGGTCAGCCATTGACGTGCAATGGTGGTCGCTAGACAAAGGGATTGGATGGCATTCCAACACTGGGCTCAAGGTAACTGCGTATAGGGCCATGGGGGTCATGGGGTCATAGGTTCTTTGCATAGCATGTTTGCTGTAGCTGGATGATGGGTTTTGGATAAAGATTGTCGCCTCTAAATCAGAAAACGCCCTTAGAAACGCATGTCGTTAGAGTCACACTAAATTCAAGGTGGAAAACGGATCTGATGGCGTATAGATAACGGATTTGGTGGCATAAAGATACTGGTTCTGGTGGCATTTAGATACTGGTTCTGGTGGCGTGTAGAAACTGGTTCTGGTGGTGTATAGAGAATGGTTCTGGTCACATATAGATACTGGTTCTGGTGGCATATAGATAATGGTTATGGTGGCATATAGATACTGGTTCTGGTGGCATATAGATACTAGTTCTGGTGGCATATATATAATAGTTCTGGTGACATATATACACTAGTTCTGGTGGCATTTAGATACTGGTTCTGGTGGCATTTGGATACTGGTTCTGGTGGCATATAGATACTGGTTTTGGTGGCATATAGATACTGATTCTGGTGGCATATAGATACTGGTTCTGGTGGCATATAGATACTGGTTCTGGTGGCATATAGATACTGGTTCTGGTGGCATATAGATACTGGTTCTGATGGAATATAGATACTGGTTCTGGTGGAATATAGATATTGGTTCTGGTGGCATATAGATACTGGTTCTGGTGGCATATATATATATGCTGGTTCTGGTGGCATATAGATACTGGTTCTGGTGGCATATAGATACTGGTTCTGGTGGCATATAGATACTGGTTCTGGTGGCATATAGATACTGATTCTGGTGGCATATAGATACTTTGAAAACCAACGCCCCTGCCACTCTGTGACAACTAACGCCTGTGCCAGTATTTGACCAATAACGCCCCTGTCACTCTTTGACATTTAACGCTCCTACCACTCTTTGACAATTAACGCTCCTATCACACTTTGACAATTAACGCTCCTACAATTCTTGACAACCAACGCCCCTGTCACTCTTTGACAACTAAAGCCCATGTCCCTCTGTGACAACTAACGCCTTTACCTGTATTTGACCAATGACGCCCATGTCACTCTTTGACAATTAATTCTCCTATCACACTTTGACAATTAACGCTTCTACCACTCTTTGACAACTAACGCCCCTGTCACTCTTTGACAACTAACGCCCCTATCACTCTGTGACAACTAACGCCTTTACCTGTATTTGACCAATAACGCCCAAGTCACTCTTTGACAATTAACGTTCCTACCACTATGTGACAACTAACGCCTTTGCCAGTATTTGACCACTAACGCCCCTGTCACAAATTGAAAACTAAAGCTCCTACAACGCTTTGATAACTAAGGCTCCTACCACTCTTTGACAACTAACGCTCCTACCACTTTTTGACAATCAACGCTCCTTTCACTCTTTCACAACTAACGCATCTGTCACTCTTTGACAATTAACGCTACAACTACTCTTTGACAACCAACAAACCGGCCACTCTTTGAAAACTAACGCCCCTGCCACTCTTTGACAAATAACCCCTTTGCCAGTATTTGACCTTTAACGCCCCTGTCACACTTTGATAAATAACACTTCTAACACTCTTTGACAACTAACGCCGCTGTCAATCATTGACAACTAACGCTCCTGCCACTCTTTGACAACTAACCACCCCGTGTTACTCTTTGACAATCAACGCCCCTGCCACTCTTTGACATCTAACGCCCCTGCCTCTCTTAGAATAAAACTAACCCTCTCTTAATATCCTCGTATTCCCAACATACCGAAATTCGGAAATGTTCAGTGACATTCAAAGTTTCACCTACAACAGTTATCCATCAGAAGTTCTATTGACTCAGTTAACCATTCGAAATTCTTTTCACCCACAGTTATTCCCCAGAAATACTGTTGACTCACAACTCATGGCGACCAAATATCAATTGTTACATGACAATGTTGATCTGTACTAAATATGTATTTTATTTATACGCACCACGTCATTTTTTGCACCCATTGCACATTCTGGCATAGATGTTGTGATGAATTGAAATGTTTGCCTGAGTGACGTTTTAATATTTGCTCTGCAGTTGCCGCTATTGGGGTCAGCAGTTCCGGAGGCGCTACTGCCACGGGAGAGCCCCCTCACTCTTATTAAGATTGAATTACTTTTTGTTAACGGTTCTCAATACTTCGTTCCATGACAAGCACCAATTACAAGAAACATTTTGAGTCTGTAGTCCGAGGGAATTTAAGAAAAAAAAAATATTCCCAGATTTTATGAATGGCTCTGACATACTAAGCTTGAGATCTATTGGCTCTATTCTATCTTGCTATATATGTATTAGCTCTACAATACCCAGCAATATATGCCATTTTTTAAATCAAATTTACCTAACATGTCATTTTGACATTAGAATAATCACGTGTTAGTTTCCTTTGATGAACGATTTAAATACAAAGGCGTGTTAGATACAGATGAATTGTTGGATACAGATGAATTGTTGGATACAGATGAATTGATGGATACAGATGAATTGTTGGATACAGATGCATTGTTGGATACAGATGAATTGATGGATACAGATGAATTGTTGGATACAGATGAATTGATGGATACAGATGAATTGTTGGATACAGATGAATTGTTGGAAACAGATGATATGTTGGATACAGATGAATTGTTGGATACAGATGAATTGTTGGATACAGATGAATTGATGGATACAGATGAATTGTTGGATACAGATGAATTGTTGGAAACAGATGATATGTTGGATACATGTGAAATATGACAAAAAGACTAATTATTAGGTCAAGACGAATTTAGGTATAGACAAATGATTGGTTTCAGTAATTTAATGGATAAAAAAAAAAAAAAACGTTGCATCTATCCACTTCCAGGATCCATATCCAATAAGTCGGCTGTCTCCAACTTACTGATCACTGAATAGTTGAGATTACAGAAGGTATTTCCCGATTATCGGTTTCTTTATGTCAGCATAGTAGTTTTGTCGGATGAAGGTGAGAATGGGGGCCGGGGTTGGGGGGGGGTTAGATGTTTGGTGTAAGAATATGTTGTAGCCATCTATACAATTATTGGATAAGGTCGAGACGACATTTTTTTTATATAATTGGATTTATTTTTTCCAGCGTAGGCGGTGCCAGGAAACCATCTAAGCACGAGTGTTAAGTCAGGGCTCTGATTGAATGTCACGAAATAGAAATTTCCTAGAATTTAATTTCTGCATCCTCATTTGAAGAGTCTTTCTAATACAAAAAAAAAAGGAAATGTAAGAACACATGTGAAGAAGTCTTCAAAGAACTCATTGCTCCTGTAAGGAAGTAATGTCGCCCATATATTTCAGTGATATTTTTTTTTCTTCCGCTAGGAATCTGATTTTTAGATATTTTGACTTGACAACGTCTAAGTACACAAACATGATTTAATACCAACGACGGTCATTCAAAAGTTAGCTACATACATTTAGATACATATTAGGCTTAGCTAGAAACTTAAGGTATATCTTTTCTATTGTTTATGTTCCTAAAACACAACGCTATTAATTAGACTAAATGGTTTGGCTGTGTTTAAAGAAAAGTCAGTGCAGTGCAGTGCAATGCTGTGACTGGGTCGTTTGTTATGGATCTTTGTTGTTGGCTGGTGCAATGGTGAGAGTGGGTCGTTGGGTATTTCTATCCTGTGCAAGGTTGAGAGTGGGTCATTTGGTAGGAATCCATGCAGTTGTTTGTTATTTTTATCCTGTTAGCTGGTGCCATTCTGAGAGTGGGTCGTTTGGTATGGATCTGTCTTGTTGGCTCGAATATTAAATACTGTATAATGTCATAGACACATAAATTAAATAAATCAGTGTATTGGTTTTATTGCTTTTATTTTTATAATGTATTGATTTATAGTAGTTCCTAACTATCTTCTTAAGCAGCTGTTGAAAATCCTATACAGAAACATTCATTGCAACTTTAATAACTCTACTGATCGCTTTTGTCCAAAAAGAAAGTTAAAAAAAAAGTTTTAGCAAACGATACCAGCACCCTGGCTCCCACTAGCTAACACTAGCTCACGCTAACTCTCACTAGCTCTTACACTAGCTCACACTAGCACCAACTAGCTCACACTAGCTGACACTAGCCCCAACTAGCTGACACTAACACCAACTAGCTCACACTTGCTGACACTAGCACCAACTAGCTCACACTAGCCCCAACTAGCTCACACTAGCTCACACTAGCTCACACTAGCTCACACTAGCTCACACTAGCTCACACTAGCTCACACTAGCTCACACTAGCTCACACTAGCTCACACTAGCTCACACTAGCTCACACTAGCTCGCACTAGCTAAGAGGATACATGTGGCTCACACGTTTTTGCCAGGCTAATTAAATAAATTTGATAATTTCTTCTTGTATTGATCTGATAGCATCAATTGCAAACCAGTGCATTGTTAGACTTCAGTTTGTTACATTACATTGTTAGATTTCAAAAGTTTTATTACATCTTAGAAAACAAGAACTGGTTGTCCATTAAATTGTTCTATTAGTTCGCTGGTTCTTAAAATATTTCCAGGTCTCTGAATACGCAGACTGTATAATTATATTTACATGACATAAGTAATAATCTCCATACAGAGCAGTGGTTAAATGGGAAGGTAACCAAGGTGTAAAACCCCGATCTTTTACATGATTGCTCCTCCTGGTTTTTTGTATATTCTGTTATATATATAATTTTTAATACTATATATCTATATAACGATCTTAACCTGCTCACCAGTGTAACGTGCAACCCGAGGCATATGGATTCACTTTTTTAGACCCACTGATTTATCGTTTGACAAAATATAACCACCTACCCTCGAAACCAAACATCTACTTAGTGAATGTTGAACTTTTCATTCAATCATTCTTGTGGTCTCCCTTCTTGATGTCATTCAATCAACCCGATGGATCCATTGTCTCATTGCAAGAGCGGCGCGACCTTTCCAAGCCCATAAGCAGCCGAGAACCAAGAGTCCCCCACTGGAGTCAGCGTCCCACAATCGGGTGCAGCTTCGATCGGCCGCGTGCCTTTGATTCTCGGTGCAGGGACAATCTGGTTACGGTCGAGTGGTCTGATTGACGTTTGGAGTTTTTCGTGAGGTAAATAGAAATGAGTTTTTATTTGAGGAGACGCGTCACTCGATGACGTAAACAAACACAGCAAAACAAAACTGTTTGGAAACACGTTTGGGTTTGTAGAGCTGAATGGGGATCAGATTATGGGGATCAGATTATGGGGATCAGATAATGGGGATCAGATAATGGGGATCAGATTATGGGGATCAGATTATGGGGATCAGATTATGGGGATCAGATTATGGGGATCAGATTATGGGGATCAGAATATGGGGATCAGATTATGGGGATCAGATAATGGGGATCAGATTATGGGGATCAGATAATGGGGATCAGATTATGGGATCAGATTATGGGGATCAGATTATGGGGGTCAGATTATGGGGATCAGATTATGGGGATCAGATTATGGGGATCAGATAATGGGGATCAGATTATGGGGATCAGATTATGGGGATCAGATTATGGGGATCAGATTATGGATTTCAGAGGAACCTATTTATAAATGAATTACAAAACCTGGCTTCTTTTGACCTTTTAGGGATAGGAGTCTGTAAAAATATATCTAACGTCTGTGGTCATTTGATTTCTATGCTTAAAAATACCGCAACCTTGAACAATATTTTTTAACGGGTTTTGAGTGACAACATACCTGGCATGATATCCATTTGCCATGTGCTATAAAGCGACACACTTATAATATGACACCGATTTCCCCAATGTTTTTACAGCATTTTTGGTCTTTCTATCGCTACAAATTTGATCCACGAGCTCCATGTATACGATGTGTTATGGGGTTTCCATCTTTTCGTTTGCCGTTTAGCCCTGTCCTATTTTGTCGTAGTCTGTATGCCACATTCACCGCAAAGGACCACTGTTATGTCTCATTTTAGTGTCCGAAAAACAGTTATAATATCCAGTTATGATAATCTATTTCTTTAACTAAGTGGTTTGCAAACCTATCACCATTCGATATTATGACAAATGGACTATCATTGTTTGGTTTGACCTAATTAGTTTAACCAAAGCTGTTTCAAAATCTTGAAATAGAGAATATTATATTTTTAAAAATTCATTATTCTTAACTTAGAAGAAAGGTAAACTATGTTAATGATAATTAATAATATTTATTGGGTACTAGCAAAATAACACAGTGAGCATTAGAGTTCTAGAATGATCCATTGAATCTTGCTTTTCTCCATGACGCAACCACATGACTGTGTATAATATTTGTATGCAGCATCAGTCGACAATTAATGGTAATCTTGTTGTAAGAAAAACGTTATGTGTTTTTATTTGAATGTTTGTGTTCTAAGACCAAGAGATTGGTGCTCCAGAGAAAATGTTAATGTGTTAGGAGAAGGCGCATGTTCTCGGAGCAGGTGAATGTGGCCTGGTGTTTTATGGAAATGGTGGGTTTTCTACGGACATGATTCTTGTTCCTTGGAGAAGTTTAATGTTCTATGGAGAAGTTTGATTTTTATATGGACTACAATCTTGTTCTTTGGAAAAATTTGATGTTCTACGTAGAAAGTTCATGTTCTATGAAAAATTTCGATTATTTATGGACAATGTTCTCGTCCTATGGAAAATTTTGAGTTGGGTTTACTACGGAGAAAGTTCTTGGTCTATGAATAGGTTTGAATTTTTTTTCGAGAAGGTCTTTGCTCTGTTGAAAAAGTGTGAGGTCTTATGAAGAGATTTCATGTTCTCTGGAGAATTTTCATGTTCCCTGGAGAACTTTGATGTTGTATGTAGAATTTTAATGATTTTTCCTAATCTCATCTAAAGGCAAACTCTTATTCTACTCGTTCATTTTTTAAACCCTTAAATTGGTTTTAGAAACAACGTCATGAATCTTATTTAAATTTGCTGGTCTGATACGCCCCACTCGTGGCTATCGAACAGTTTATATTGGAACGAGCAAGATCAATACAATTCATTTAGGACCTCTCAGTGTACACCAGTCGTGGATCACTCGGTTGTCCAGTGGGCAGAGAGTGGTCAAGTGGCCGGTTAATGGTGTGGATCTTGACGCAGTCAGTCAGTAGCATTGTCTATGATTAGTTGGATGGATCAAAGCATTAGTTACCGTACACTAAGACAGTCGACCGACTCGCGCAACACGCTAATGGGTTCTAAGTGTTTTCCAAACACAAATTTTCTTTAAATAGACCCGTAAGAACAAATAACAGGCGCATCTTCTAGCCCAGGGTTTCCCAAACTTTAATTGTCATGACCCGGTAAACGTGTTTTTACTTCTTTCGATAAATCGAAAAATTGAAATCGGGGCCCGGTACCGGGTCGCAACTCGGCTATATGACACACGCATCATCTAGGCGATCTAACTCTAGAAAAGAATTTACTCAGAATGGGTAAGTCATTGATGATAGCCTTAAAGCAGGTATGGCAAACATTTGGCCAATCAGTGGCCAATCAGCAGGCCACCTCTGACACGTCACGTTAAATGATGTGATCAATAGATTCATGATATTACTCAATTAAACGTATTTGGTCTTCCTTCAATTTACGAGAAATCTGATTTTTAAAATTTAAGTGAGAAAAACGATTCAAAAATATCTCATTTATTTTTATTACTTTTGTTAGCGTTTCATTGTGTGTTTTGTGAATAGAACAATAATTCTACACAGCATTTAGTGTTGCCTTTAATATCAAGTTGAAATGACAAGCGGCCAAAAATTCTAAATAAGCCATTGAAGCCTATCAGGTAGGATACCCCTGATTTACAGAAACGAGAGCAAATCAATAAAAACAATATTTGAAACTTTCTGATGAGCCACCTCTGAACTCCACCCTTATCAACATCTCTGAACTCCCTCTCTTATCACCATCTCTGAACTCTCTCTCTTACCACAACCTCTGAACTCCATCTCTTATCACCATCTCTGAAATACATCTCAGCACCCTTCCCAGCATTCTTTCCAGCACCTTCCCCAGCACTCTTCCCAGCAACATTCCCATCACCCTGCCCAAAATCAATCCCAGCACCCTTCCCAGCACCCTTCCCAGCACCCTTCACAAAAAACTTCCCAGCACCCTTCCCAGAATCCTGCTCAGCACACTGCCCAGCACCCTTCCCAGCACCCTTCACAAAAAACTTCCCAGGACCCTTCCCAGCACCCTTCCCAGAATCCTGCTCAGCACACTTCCCAGCACCCTTCACAGCACCTTCCCCAGCACTCTTCCCAGCAACATTCCCATCACCCTGCCCAAAATCAATCGCAGCACCCTTCCCAGCACCCTTCCCAACACCCTTCACAACAGCTTTCCCAGCACCCTTCCCAGCACCCTTCCCAGCACCCTTCCCAACTCGTGAAATTGAGGGGCACTACAAGAGCGATGAACAATTTGCCCTAGCCTAACTTCTTGGTCCAAACAAAAGGTTTTATGCGTTTCTATTTACATTGCAGACAGTTAATTGAATAAAACAAACATGACAGTTGAAAATAATGTTTGAATGACACTGTCATCAAAATCTTGTGATGTTTGAATGACACTGTCATCCCAATCTTGTGATGCTTGAATGACACTGTCATCACAATCTTGTGACATTTGAATAATACTGTCATCCTATTCTTGTATTGCTTGAATGACACCGTCATCCCCATCTTGTGATGATTGAATGACACTGTCATTACAATCTTGTGATGTTTGAATGACACTGTCATCCCAATCTTGTGATATTTGAATGACACGGTCATTCCAATCTTGTGATGCTTGAATGACACCGTCATTCCAATCTTGTGATGCTTGAATGACATTGTCATCCCAATCTTGTGATGCTTAAATGACACTTTCATCCCAATCTTGTGATGCTTGAATGACACTGTCATCCCAATTTTGTGATGCTTGAATGACACTTGCATCCCAATCTTGTGACGCTTGAATGACATTGTCATCCCAATCTTGTGATGCTTGAATGACACTGTCATCCCAATCTTGTGATGCTTGAATGACACTTTCAACCCAATCTTGTGATATTTGAATGACACCGTCATCCCAATCTTGTGACATTTGAATGATACTGTCATACCAATCTTGTGATGCTTGAATGACACCGTCATCCCAATCTTGTGACATTTGAATAATACTGTCATCCCATTCTTGTATTGCTTGAATGATACCGTCATCCCCATCTTGTGATGCTTGAATGACACTGTCATCCCTATCTTGTGACGCTTGAATGATAATTTCATCCCAATCTTGTGATGCTTGAATGACAGTCATCCCAATTTTGTGATGCTTGAATGACACTTGCATCCCAATCTTGTGACGCTTGAATGACATTGTCATCCCAATCTTGTGATGCTTGAATGACACTGTCATCCCAATCTTGTGATGCTTGAATGACACTTTCAACCCAATCTTGTGATATTTGAATGACACCGTCATCCCAATCTTGTGACATTTGAATGATACTGTCATACCAATCTTGTGATGCTTGAATGACACCGTCATCCCAATCTTGTGACATTTGAATAATACTGTCATCCCATTCTTGTATTGCTTGAATGACACCGTCATCCCCATCTTGTGATGCTTGAATGACACTGTCATCCCAATCTTGTGACGCTTGAATGATAATTTCATCCCAATCTTGTGATGCTTGAATGACAGTCATCCCAATTTTGTGATGCTTGAATGACACTTTCATCCTAATCTTATATTGATTGAATTACACGTTCATCCAAATCTTGTATTGCTTGAATGACACCGTCATCCCAATCTTGTGATGCTTGAATGACACAGTCATCCCAATTTTGTGATATTAGAATGACACCGTCATCCCAATCTTGTGATGCTTGAATGATACTGTCATCCCATTCTTGTGATGCTTGAATGACACTGTCATCCCAATCTTGTGATGCTTGAATGACACAGTCATCAATACCGATGACAATATGAACAGCGATGACAGTATCAAAAGCGATGATAACATCAACAACGATGACAATATCAACAACGATGACAATATCAACAAGGATGACATAAACAACGATGACAATATCAACAACGATGACAATATCAACAAAGATGACATAAACAACGATGACAGTATCAACAACGATTGCAAAACTGTCCCCCAACAAAGTCCAGGTAATCATAATCAACATGACGTCCTAAAGGTCTAGGTAATTATAATAAACAAGGCGCCCAAAAAGTCTAGGTCATCACAATCAAGCCCAACAAAGTCTAGGTAGTCTCCATCAAGCCCAACAAAGTCTAGGTAGTCTCGTTCAAGCCCAACAAAGTCTAGGTAGACTCCATCAAGCCCAACAAAGTCTAGGTAGTCTCCATCAAGCCCAGCAAAATCTAGGTAGTCTCGTTCAAGCCCAACAAAGTCTAGGTAGTCTCGTTCAAGCCCAACAAAGTCTAGGTAGTCTCGATGAAGTCCAACAAAGTCTAGGTAGTCTCGATGAAGCCCAACAAAGTCTAGGTAGTCTCGATGAAGCCCAACAAAGTCTAGGTAGTCTCGTTCAAGCCCAACAAAGTCTAGGTAGTCTCCATCAAGCCCAACAAAGTCTAGGTAGTCTCGATCATGCCCAACAAAGTCTAGGTAGTCTCGATTAAGACCAACAAAGCCTGGGGATTCTCATTCAAGACAGCGTTCTCTAAACACGACACAAGTATTTCATAGCGTCGAAAGGACCATCACTAACCTTACCAAATAAAGTGACTACCACTGCCACTACCTTACAAAGGTGTGGGTTTAGTACACACGTTGGCAGACAAGATGGTACAGGTCGGTGGAGTGATACATGTGATACAAGTTACTTCGAGTTACACGATAGTCCAAGTTGCATGCCAAATATAAAGGTCAAATAAATGTTACAAGATTGTACAAGCTCCACGGTCAAATGAGAGTTACAAGTCCTCCCCAGTAACAAGACTTTGTCAAAATCCCCGCCATCAGATTTATTGATCAAGATTGACTGGACCGTGCATGACATACTCAAGGCAATAAAATGGCCATTTTGCCCATGACAAGACCCTAGGCGGGCGGGCAGTCCAGACCAAACTTTGAACTCTGGGGATAAAAATTGAGTGCTTCAATCCCAGGACGGGTTTTCGCGTTTGGGGGGGGGGGGGGGGGGGGGGGGGGGGGGGGGGGGGGGGGGGGGGGGGGGGGGAGGGTGACGGGGTGGCAATGCTGCGCCAGGTCCAGGGAGGACCTCCTACTGATAGCATTACGTTTAATCGTAGGTTTGTCATCGGCGCAGCCTGTTCATCTTGACAATTGCTCATTCTTAAAGTACTGTATTTCTTGTAGCTTTAACATCAGCGTATGTTGCTGTGAGGCTCTGATTTGGGCTGTGGCAAGGCCTGACGTTAAACACTGTCATTACAACTGGATTACTGTGAATTGTTAAAAACACATTAAGACTTCGTATCAAGACGTATCATAGATATATTATGACTCAAGACTCCAACCCGGTTATGACGTACCAAAAGAATATTTCGACTCCGGTTATGGTGTATCATAAAACTGCACTTAATATTTTTTTATTCAAAGAAACAGCGATAATATTTGATGAACCCTAAAAAAGAGTTATAAAAACTAAAAAAAAAAGTAACATTTTTTGAATGGAAAAAATCTGATCTCTGGACTATCGCCAACGTCATTATCTTCCTTGACCATTTCACATACTAGGATAGAATTGATTTTATGCATTTTTATAAATCAAACCCAAGTCCTATGAATGATGTGTTCATAAATCTGTGTTGATGTATTGTGTGTGACGTAGAGGGTATAATGTACAATGCGATTTCACACAATCCTAAGAAAAAGCACCTTCGCAATGACGTAGATGCGGGATTGTGGAGTCGTGTTGCCCGATGACAGGATGGCGTTAACATACGTCCGACGTTCTGATCACATGCGGCCATTGTTGTGCTACGTGAACCAGGAAGCTGATGGAATTCTTTTTCCAACTGCCCTTCACCCTATCTCACGACTCCCCCCTCCCCTTCCCCCCGACCCCTAAGACCACCCAACCCCTTCAAAAACAAAGGATGGAAAGAAAAAGAACGAAAAACTCCCACAGCCATTGTCCCACAGCCCATGAATACAGATGAATAGGAGGATGTCGTAAATGAAATTGCAGGTTGAACAGCTTTGACATTAGCATTGCAATCTTAGTGGTTGTCTTGTTTTTTTATTTTTATTTTAGTGTTAGTTGCCGCCGCATTCCACTTGAGTTTCTTGAACAAACATCGGATTAAATAAACGTGTGTCCATTTGGAATATTTTGTGTGCGCGTGTGCAGATGTTGTTTAGTTAATGAGGTCGTTTATGATCTACTAAAGCTGCCAATAGGAGTAAGAATCACGTGGGTGAAAAATGGTGCGATTCCAATGTTCTTTTCACATCTATTGAAACAGACGCACGGCACGTAATGACCCTCAACACATCACCTAATATGTGTGTTTGATTGTGATTTAACCCATCATGTCAAAAGGTCTCATAGGTCACGGATTTTGTGTATGACGATTTTAATTTTCAAAGTGGAGCAAAAACTCCACCTCTGCCGTCTACGACTCTTTCCCACCTGTGTACTCCAAGACCTGTCACGCCCTCGTCCAATTAAAGTTGTGTACTTATAGAATTATGTACGAGGCCATGGGTGGTAGTAAACTCGCTAACCTTAGGGCATTGCCATATTGTTAATGATGTACTGATCAACACAACAGAACCGAACGGGGGGACCGGAACATTTGACGGTACTCTTAAGAGAACACGATTTGGAGAGCTGACCTTGGAGGATGCAATAACAAAACTGAAGAGGAAGACCCGAGTTGAGAGAAACAACGCTGGAAAAAGTGTGGGTGTGTGGGGGGGGGATAAAAATGTAAGAATTTTCATCTCAAGATTTTCTGACTCAATAACCTCACTTCTTAAGGAAAAAAACAATTTCGATTACGATTACAAAAGCCGTTGCAGTATTATTGTTTCTTTACTGAGTGGGTGGAATCGTTCCTCGGAAACTGGAATCAACAACTTGATTACACTTGTTAGGAGAGGTTAATATGTGGAGCCCACTCTAATGAAAACTTGTCAAACTTAGAAGTAAGGGCTCAGCACGTTGCGAGATAGAAACACAATTTTTTTGAAAATAGTCAGTTTGATCTATTTACAGAATAAAAAATAAACAAAAACAAATTAACAAAAAAAAAATATTTCATTTAAGACAGGGCTAGAAATAGCTGACCCTTTCGTTGAGTCTAAATATAATTAAGAGGATTAAAAAAAAAATTTTAAGGAATAAAAAAATATTAACCAATTTGATTCTAAACTAATATATTTAGAGATACTTTCTTTTAAGATTAAAGAATCTATAACCTGCAATTAGAACCACCATATGTTACACTTCTGTTTAGGTCCGCCTATGACCTGTGATGCACCCTCCTTGCCCTGCCTCATTTTCTGTCTTGGGTTGATCCTGTAGTATAGGCCAAAACGTGCCAAAGTGTCCTTCTTTATATAGCTTTATTATTTTTTTTACACATTGTAGTTACTATTCTAGTGACTCTGGTTTTTATTTTAATTTAGCAGTTTATAGTTTACATATTTTTAATAATTGTAAAGCGCATAGAGCTGTAAGGTAAGCGCTATAAAAATGCCTAAATAAATAAAAAATAAATAAATAATACGAGTAGAGACAACATGTAAACATAATATACACTATATTACAATTAAGGACATTGCAATTTAACTTACTTGCAAATTAGAGATTACAGTTAATTGAACTGGAAATAACTCGTGACGATTTTCAAACATTAATAAGCTATCACAAATCGTGCTTTCACCAATCATGCTATCACCAATCATGCTGTCACATCATGCTGTCACCAATCATGCTATCACCAATCATGCTATCACCAATCATGTTATCACCAATAATACTATGCCAGCGAAAAAATGCATTTTAGGCAAATTCCTAAACTTTCTATTAAACCGTTAGCAAAATAGTTTTTCACATTTATACCTTAAACAAATCATTGATGAATTTTCAAATCTCGGAGTTACACTCACAGGAGATCCACAATCACAGGAGATCCACAACCACAGGAGGTCCTCAATCACAGGAAGTCCATAATCACAGGAGATCCACAATCACAGGATATCCACAACCACAGTAGGTCCACAATCACTGGAAGTCCACAACCACAGGAGGTCCACAATCACAGGAAGTCCACAATCACAGGAAATCCCCACTCACAGGATTAATGTATACACATAGTTTACCGAATAAAAGGTACCATTTGCACAACTCTCCCATCCACTCTCCCATCCACTCTCTCAATCCTCTTTCTCCATTCACTCTCCCCATTCACACTCTCCAACCACTTTCCCCATCAACTCTCCCAAACACACTCACTCCATCCTCTTTCTCAATTTACTTTCCCCATCCACTCTCTCCATCCACTCTCCCCATCCACTCTGTCTATCTTCCTTCTCCATTCACTCTCCCATCCACTCTCCCCATCCACTCGCCCCATCCACTTGTCCCATCCAATCTCCCATACACTCTCCCCTACTCTAACTCCCCCACAATTACACTTTTGACCAAAGCTAGCATTCTTTATTGAATAAATTTAAGTCTTAATTCATAAATGTGCAAATCTGTTTTGAAGAATAACCGTTACCCACAGAAAAAACTATACTTTATAACAATCAGTTTTAGTATACTAAGAACTGAGACCAGCCAATGCATAATATGCAGATACTTCTGGAAGCTTGCTCACATCATTGATTCATCTTTATCTATAGAAAGCCTGGTCGTCCCCTACAAACATACCTTTTGTGATACATTATCTTTCTAACATCATTATAAAATTCCATGTACTTCATTGAATCAATTTCTACCCATTCGACAACTCCTTCCACTTTGTCTCCTCAGAATAGATTTTAGCACAACTTGCAATGAAACTTTGATTTTTTTCAAAGATTTTGTTTATTTAACTGAGGCCACGCCGAGGTTCGTGAACTACAAACACGTCACCACGTGAGGTTGCAAGATTGTATGTGGTCTATGAGTTGACCATAATGACCCAGACGATCATTATATTGCCAAAAAAAGGCATAAGCATTGCGTCATTTTCTTCGCTATGAAATATTCTTTTTTCTAAGCTATGGACTCCTGTCAAGATCTTTGTAGCGCCTTCTGAATCTGCGATGTTCATTTTGTATAAATGACGTTGGCCCTAATACATATTGACACTGACTTTAATGCATGGTGATCTTAAGGCACATTGTTCTTGAACACATTACTTATTGTTCTTGACCCTTATGTATATCGATGTAACCCCAATGTTGACCCTAATGCATAGTGGCCTTGTACTTAATGCATAGTGACCTGGACCCTAATGCATATTTACAAATCTAGAATTTGATAGCATCCTTTGTTTGCCACCTATTATGAATTTACTAGCGAGAACCCGGCATGCATTGCAATGCCACTCAAAGAAAAAAGTGTTTGTGTTTTAATTACGTTTTTGAAGTAATTTTTAAATAGAAAATATGTTGTTTTTTTTCCAGCTTGTGCGTACACACATAAATTAGAAGTTTGTTTTCACGCGTGAACCGGCAACATACAGCTGGTTCTGGTAGTGTTCGTTGCTTCATCCATGTACAGGCATCTGTGCAACGGTTCGGGGAATGATGTTGCTAGTCTAACAGCTCCTAGCTGATCCCAGGGCAGCCTTGAAGCTTTCGACCGATGTCGAGTTCACAGTGGCATTGTCCTGGGGGTCCCATGCTATTACTGTGCGTGGGAAGAAAGATTGTTGATACTGCACTGTGTTGCACTGGGGCACTTTGAAGCATTTGCTATTGTTTCTGGTGTAATTGTTTTATGGGATCTTCAGTGGTGAAGTCACTGTTAAGTGAGCGTTTTGCTCTGATCAGTCTACCCGGCTTCTGTGGGGTGAGGTACGTGCCTGCTGGGATGGCCGGCAGCAGTCCCATGATCACTTTATATAAGAATGTCTGGCGGAGTCCCTCTCGTCTGTCTTTAAGGGGAGGGATGTCAAATCTTTTTAAAAGGCCAGTGTCGAAGCCAGGAGTGGTGGATGTGTAGTCTCGAGCGATCAAACGCACCGTGCTACGTTGAATTCGCTACATCGTGTCCATGTCTTGCTTAAGATGTGGGTCCCAGATGATCGCCCCATATTCCAATACTGGACGGACGAGTGCGAGATACGCATTTCGTTTGCAGGAAGTTGGGCAGTGGCGCAGATTTCTTCGGATGCAACCTAGGTTGGAGTTGGATTTTTTTTGAAATTTTATTTATATGGGGGTGACCATTTTAGGTTGTTTGAGAAGAGAATTCCAAGGCATGGATTATTTGATACTTGTTGGAGAATTGTCTCGTTTAGTGAATACATATAGGTTGATCGTTTTTTTCTTGAGATGCTCATTGTTTAGCATTTGGTTGCATTAAATGTCATGCCCTAGGTGAGAAGCATGGATTTGACCAATTGAGTCCCCACACTTGTAGCGATTGATCCACCCATTGTAGCGATTGATCCACCCATTGTAGCGATTGGTCCACCCATTGTAGCGATTGGTCCACCCATTGTAGCGATTGGTCCACCCATTGTAGCGATTGATCCACCCATTGTAGCGATTGATCCACCCATTGTAGCGATTGATCCACCCATTGTAGCGATTGATCCACCCATTGTAGCGATTGGTCCACCCATTGTAGCGATTGGTCCACCCATTGTAGCGATTGGTCCACCCATTGTAGCGATTGATCCACCCATTGTAGCGATTGGTCCACCCATTGTAGCGATTGATCCACCCATTGTAGCGATTGATCCACCCATTGTAGCGATTGATCCACCCATTGTAGCGATTGGTCCACCCATTGTAGCGATTGATACACCCATTGTAGCGATTGATCCACCCATTGCAGCAGCTCTGTTTGAAATAAGATTTATATAGCTCACACAATTGAAAAAAAACCATTAATCCGCCGGCCCCAAATATTTGTACGAGATCAGAAACCTTATTATTATGTCATACAACTTGAAATATCGCTTGTATTTTATTCAATGCCTTCCACCCATTCAATAGCTCTGTGTGTGAACTTATAGGTGTAAAGCTTCTTGCCTCACCCATTCAATAGCTCTGTGTGTGAACTTATAGGTGTAAAGCTTCTTGCCTTCCACCCATTCAATAGCTCTGTGTGTGACCTTATAGGTGTAAAGCTTCTTGCCTTCCACCCATTCAATAGCTCTGTGTGTGAACTTATAGGTGTAAAACTTCTTGCCTCACCCATTCAATAGCTCTGTGTGTGACCTTATAGGTGTAAAGCTTCTTGCCTCACCCATTCAATAGCTCTCTGTGTGAACTTATAGGTGTAAAGCTTCTATGAGAACAAAATAATTAGCGGGCGTCCACAAACAATTGACCAAAATCTTAGCACAATCGGATGAATGGCATAAGAAAGCTTACGGAAATTATATTTAGCTCGTGACAGTATGACAGAAAAAAAATTTGGGCCATTGGGCTTAAAATATTGTAAAATGTGTAATAATTCAGAAAAATTTACGGGCGTATGCACAACTCACACAAGTTTTATCGCAATCGGATAAATAGTTAAGCGCATACAGGACATATATACATACATTAATGTATACCACATAGGTTACCGAATAAAAGGTACCATTTGCACAACTACTCAATGAAGCATTCTGTCTACAATCCATCCATCCATCCATCCGCCCGTACATCCATCTATCCATCCATCTATCCATCTATCCATCCATCTATCCATCCATCTATCTAATTCATCTATCTATCCATATATCTATATCCATCTATCCATCTTTCTATCTATCCATCCTTCTATCCATCCATCCGTCCATCCGTCCGTCCGTCTGTCCGTCTGTCCGTCTGTCTGTCTGCCTGTCTGTCTGTCTGTCTATCCATCTATTATCTAAGAAAGTCTTAACCCATTAATATTTTGAAAATTAAATTTTCGCTTGTGTAAAAAGAATGGCTTTGATATTCATGGGTATAATTGTGTAAATGTACTCACGTTTTGTAAACGTCATTGATTTTCTTAATTGGTGTATGGAGAATATAGCATCTATTTTGCCCAGCTGTAACATCATTGGATTTAAAGAAATTGCCATCCACGTAAAATTGTACACACCCATATTTTATAACACCCTTACATATCCAACTAAGAAGGTTAATTATTTATCACATTCATTTTGAGGCGTATCGTGTGCTGCCTTGGGCAAATGAAACTAGCGTATTACTCCCCCCACCCGAAACAGAGTTTTAAAGAAATTACTAAAACCATCAACGGCATTTTAACCCCCCTTACATACGAAAAAACAACAATTTGCATTTCCCATGCTTTGTTCTTATTTGGATGAGTGATAAGTGCAGCAGTGAATGCCATTCTTATGTGTAGTTACGCTGCACTGATTGCATCAAACGCATTTGCTTATTAAAAGTAAATTTAAAGGTGCGTTTTTCACTACTCTATCAATTTCATTAAGGAATATTTTTTTTTTAAAACAATAAAAGTAAAAACTTATTAAATGTTAAAAATACGAAGCTAAAGTTGTATTTAATTAGAAAAAATTAGCAATTTCAAAAGCAATCTATTATATGTATTCATTTTTACTTTTAAGAAGGGGAAAATACCTTATCAGTTTTGTCACGCGCGGTTATAAAATTATTTTAAAAAAACTTTGAGCTGTGGCTAAAATAGGCACTCACGCAATGACGTAATTTTTGTAATTATTTAGATCAAATGAATTTTTATTTCGCATTATTAACAACGCACTAAAAGACGCACTAAGAATAAAATATGTTTGGGTTTTCCCAATAAATGTGATTAAGATGCAATTCTTAGATCATAACATTTTGACTAATAATTATTTTCATAACTTTTACTTTGGGATAAAATTCTTAAAATTTTTCCTTAGTTGATACTTTAAATGTATTTTTAATTTATAATAATAATAAACTTTTACTAAAAGAAAAGCAGATTTAAAATATTTTTTGCACATTTAAATTTATTCCATTTCCGTAAAAAATAGAAAATAACTATGATTGTTTTTAGGAATCCGAATGTACTTAAATCATATCCCCGTTTTGGCGTTATGTCCCTCTAGCTCATTCTTATATATATTGAACTGGTTGACACAATATTTGTACACAATTATTACTCAATTTCGTTTTTTGTTAAATCTTTGTAAATTTAAGGCCGTTTGTACAAAAATTGTACGTTTTCAGTTATATGTACTGGGATTGGAAGTTAAAGGTTATTTTTACAAGGGGTGAATCAGCTGGGGGGAGCCACCCTCTTCGTACTACCCTCCTGCACCAATTAAATCTACTCCTTCTAGGACGATACAAATCCGTGTGAGACTCATTATTTCCAACAGTCACATGATGTCCAAAAACCTTAACATATTTTGTAGCTTATGGCGTCTGATTCATCAAGTACCTTATTCTCTTAACATTTTTACCATTGGTATGTTCTTTAACGTACTCTATATGACACGCCCTCTGAAGTACAATATGCCTTTGACAAGACGTCTTCTAATGTACAATGTTGTCTCAGGCAGTCCCTGTCGTGTTCAAGGTGACCTACGATACTCCCTCTGAGGCACAAGGTGACCTACGATACTCCTTCTGATGCACAAGGTGACCTACGATACTCTCTCTGATGCGCAAGGTGATCTACGATACTCTCAGTGAGGCACAAGGTGACCTACGATACTCCCTCTGAGGCACAGGTGACCTACGATACACCCTCTGAGGCACAAGGTGACCTACGATACTCCCTCTGAGGCGCAAGGTGACCTACGATACTCCCTCTGATGCACAAGGTGACCTACGATACTCCTTCTGAGGCACAAGGTGAGCTACGATACTCCCTCTAATGCACAAGGTGATCTACGATACTCCCTCTGATGCACAAGGTGACCTACGATACTCCCTCTGATGCACAAAGTGACCTACGATACTCCCTCTGATGCACAAGGTGACCTACGATACTCCCTCTGATGTACAAGGTGACCTACGATACTCCCTCTGAGGCACACGGTGACCTACGATATTCCCTCTGAGGAACAAGGTGACCTTTTATACCCCATCTAATGTTCAAATTAACCTTTGATACTCTCCAATTTTGAAGACGATCCTTGAAACGTTCTCAATCGTAGTTTTATAACTTTCGCCACGCCCACCCAGACCCGGAAGTCTCAAAACGCTAGACCAATCCTCTGAGACCAAGAGCACGTGCTAAATTGTATGCATCATCAAAAAATATGGTGTGATCTTTGATGAGATTTAGGGGAGAGTACTCTTTGAGGTATATATGTTGAAAAGTCACGCTGACCCTGGCGAAATGTTATTCCTGACTTTGTAACTTCAACCTGTTTAAAATGTGCTGTCCGTTATATTGGAGAGAACTTCATGAGGGAGACAATGACGCGCGAGGGAATGCATGGGTCAATGTGTCCGTTATATTGGAGAGAAATTCATGAGGGAGACAATGACGCGCGAGGGAATGCATGGGTCAATGTGTCCGTTATATTGGAGAGAACTTCATGAGGGAGACAATGATGCGCGAGGGAATGCATGGGTCAATGTGTCCGTTATATTGGAGAGAACTTCATGAGGGAGACAATGACGCGCGAGGGAATGCATGGGTCAATGTGTCCGTTATATTGGAGAGAACTTCATGAGGGAGACAATGACGCGCGAGGGAATGCATGGGCCAATGTGTCCGTTACATTGGAGAGAACTTCACGAGGGAGACAATGACGTGCGAGAGAATGCATTAGTTAATGTGTCCGTGAACCAGACACAACTCGAAAGTTTGTTTAGTTAGTGAGAGTATTTAGTTTTGTTTATACATTTGTTTTAAATTAGAGGTTTTGTACCTGACCATGGTCCACTTGGAAATTGACACGTTTTTATGTACACATGCCATGGGAGAATTAGAAAGAGCCCAAACTGTCCTTTACAGACTAGCAGTTTTTGATGGAGAACCAAATGGGCATTTCTAAACAACTAACTGTCAAAAAGTTTCAGAAAATATTTATGAACATTTAGACTTGCTTGAATGTAAAACTTTTCAAATGACTTCCTACGGATAATAAGAGAAGATCTGAGGATTCAGTTCGTCCGACGCAACAAAAAATTATAATTTATATGGTACTTGTATGTTACTTATATGTTACTTATATGGTACGTATATGATACTTGAGCCATTGAAAACAAACTCGAGAAAAATTATGGAAAACTTATTTTATTCGGGCATGGCTTGGTTAATCAAGAAAAAAGGGGGGGGGGAGCTCTCGTTAGCTTATCCGTAATACCAGCTGGTCAATGTATTGGTCGTTAACTGTGTTGTCTGACTCCTGAACGGTGGCGCCACGATCGTAAAAGGCCAACCAAGATTGCCAACATATGTTGACTGCCGAGACTCAGCGACGTAATAAACCAATCCATCATGGTTGCTCTATTAGCGGAACACAATTTTCTTGGCGACGTATTAGCTCCCTTGACCGAAGCACATGTACTCTGCAGAGGGCCAAGGACTTGCAGAAATGAATTCCAACAAATCATTCAGGCGATGCCTTAATGGCCAAAGCTCGCTGCCAGCCTTGCACTTGACACATCTGCTGACGTACGGGATGATGGCTGATGAAGGAATGCTTTTTTAATGAAATTGATGGTGCACGACGGAGCACTTGAGGCTAGACTGCAGCTTGGCCCGTCTGCTGTAGTTACATCTTGATGTACTACGCACGATCGTACCAGCTGCGTAGCAAATCAACAATTGGATAGGATAATGTTATTACCTTCATAAAACTGTATATTATTTTTAACACAGTTCCGTTGTTCACCATTTTTACTAATCCCCCAGGTAACCTACCTTATTATTTAAGTTAAGACATCAATAATTAGATATGTCTTTAAAAGAGTCTTCAATGATAATATCTAGCCTACAATGTTACCTTTAAACATTGCATGTCAACTTTCCAAACCCTAACATAACCTTAACCCTAGCCAAAAGTATTACCTTTAAACATCGCAACTTTCCTAACCCTTAAACAAAAGTCTTCCCTTTAAACAGCGCAAATCAATTTTTGTAGTCATTAACTTGGTTATTTTTAGAATGATTTGAACAATAAATAATAAAATAATAAATGCACCCAAAGATCAATCATTTACTGATCCCATTTAGACGAGTCCGCACCCCTCGGGGTCTAAGGTATGCCTATCAAGGATCCCTGGCCTACTGTCTACGTTGACATTGTAAGAAAAAAATATATATGCTTACACTACCAGACACTACCTTTTATGCGAGCTTGTTGGTGAGCGCCGGCCCAGCTTTCCTAGAACCGCCAGCATTTCTTTCCCGCTCTCTCTTTACAGAGAGCTGATACTTGATCAAATGGAATTTTCTGGTTTCCTTTACGGCAAAGTTCGGTAATGGCTGCAGAGTTGTTGATGGTTTTTTTCTTCCTCGGATGGAACTGGACTTTTTCTGGCAGCAGACGATGTTTTATGTTCACAGTTTCAGTATCGAAATGATAGAACTGTTAGGATTACATAGGAGTCACGCACTTGTTGTAAGCTTCATAAATTCCCGGAAAAACTTTTTATAAGATATCGTGACTTAAATATATGTTTAAATATGTGTTTAAAATTGTGTTTAAACGCGATTAATTTTTGTGCACAACGCCTCAAACACTACTAACGTGTTACCGCCCAAAACTACTAATGTGTTACCGCCCAACACTACTAACGTGTTACCGCCCAACACTACTAACGTGTTACCGCCCAACACTACTAATGAGTTACTGTCCTCCACTAATAGGTTCCTTCATTTTCTTGTTACTCCAAATATTAAACTCCCTTCTTCTTCCACTAGGCATGTACTTTATGTAGAGCCCAGTAGCTATGATTCAGACACGACTATTTTTAGTCCAGCCCCCCCCCCCCCTTGAATTAGCGAGTCCTATGTTTTGTTATAAGATTGGCATGTACTTTATGTAGAGCCCAGTAGCTTTGATTTAAACACAACTATTTTTAGTCCAGCCCCCCCCCCCCCCTTGAATTAGCGAGTCCTCTGTTTTGTTATAAGATCTGACGTGCGCACGGGGCCAGTCTAACAGGGTAACCAAGAACATGGGGATCTACTTTTGGATGGACCAGTGTACGGCCGACTGGACACAGACTGGACGTTGGCTGGACACATGACATTTTTTAGATCGAAAAAATGCTGACATGTCGGTGGTACTTCCTTTTTTTTTGGACTTTCAACGAAATATATTCATTTTATGTTAAACAATAACTAACATCTGAGAATGATCATATCAGGACCCAAGGGGGAATAATTTGAAATTTATATTTTCAGAGTCACTGTCGAAGATGACGGAAAGAGGCAGTGTTATATTGTGAAGAAAATAATGGATACGATAATACATATAACTATTGCATCTATCATCGAATTTGAAATTCTTTTCTCATGAGATGTGTTAAGAAGACCTAACAATCAGAGGCGTCACTAGGGTTTCTTTCTCTAGAGAAAGGAAGGAAGAAAAAATACTTTGAGGTAACAAGACTTTTAAAAATACATCAAAATCTATTGAAACATTAATCTTAACAGTTGAAAAGTTCCTTTCCTGGTCTTCAGGATGCAAACCTATCAATCAATTCATCAAACCTGTCAATGACTTCATAAAACCTGACAATCAATTTATCAAACCTGTCAGTCACTTTATCAAACCTGTCCATCAATTTATCAAACCTGTCAATGACTTCATCAAACCTGTCGATGACTTCATCAAACCTGTCGATGACTTCATCAAACCTTTCAAATCAAACCTGTCAATGAATTCATCAAACCTGTCAGTAACTTTATCAAACCTGTCAGTGACTTCATAAAACCTGTCAATGACTTCATCAAACCTGTCAGTGTCTTTATCAAACCTGTCAGTGACTTCATAAAACCTGTCAATGACTTCATAAAACCTGACAATCAATTTATCAAACCTGTCAGTGACTTCATAAAACCTGTCAATGACTTCATAAAACCTGACAATTAATTTATCAAACCTGTCAGTCACTTTATCAAACCTGTCCATCAATTTATCAAACCTGTCAATGACTTCATCAAACCTGTCGATGACTTCATCAAACCTTTCAAATCAAACCTGTCAATGAATTCATCAAACCTGTCAGTAACTTTATCAAACCTGTCAGTGACTTCATAAAACCTGTCAATGACTTCATCAAACCTGTCAGTGTCTTTATCAAACCTGTCAGTGACTTCATCAAATCTATCAGTGTCTTCATGAAACCTTTCAATGACTTCATCAAACCTTTCAATGACTTCTTCAAACTTGTCAGCGACTTCATCAAACCTGTCAGTGATTTCACGAAACCTTTCAATGACTTCATGAAACATGTCAGTGACTTCATCAAACCTGTCAGTGACTTCATGAAACCTTTCAATTACTTCATGAAAGCTGTCAGTGACTTCATCAAACCTGTCAGTGACTTCATGAAACCTTTCAAGGACTTCATGAGGCCTGTCAGTGCCTTCATGAAACCCTCAGTGAATTCATAAATTCTGTCAGTGAATTCATAAAACCTGTCAATGACTTCATCAAACATGTCAATGACTTTATCAAACCTGTCAATGACTTCATGAAACCTTTCAATGACTTCATCAAACCTGTCAGTGCCTTCATGAAACCCTCAGTGACTTCGTAAATTCTGTCAGTGACTTCATAAAACCTGTCAATGACTTCATCAAACATGTCAATGACTTTATCAAACCTGTCAATGACTTCACCAAACCTGTCAATGACTGCATTGATGTCATCATTCTTCGCTATATCACTGTTAACTGACTAATGTCAGCAATACCAGACGTACTGGACTGTGTCATATTACAAAGCAAATAATACTTTCCAAGTTTCAATTTGAAAAGTTTTGAAATGTCAGTAATGATCTTTCTATGGTGACCTTAATGTGTGGACCTTTATGTGGTGACTTTTTAGTGGGGACCTTTCAGTGGAGATCATTCAGTGATGACCTATCCGTCGTGACCATTCAGTAATGAGCTTTCAGTGGTGACAATTCAGTAAGGACCTTTCAGTGATGACCATTCAGTAAGGAACTTTCAATGGTGACCATTCAGTAATGACCTTTCAGTTGTGACCATTCAGTAAGGACCTTTCAGTGGTGACCATTCAGTAATGACCTTTCAGTTGTGACCTTGCTGTGGTGACTTTTTTTTGGGTAGAAATTCTGTTGTCATTGATTTTCATTGGGAACAATGAAATATGGACAAGGAACCGCTGTAGTGAGAAATCAAAGTACCTATCACTTTCCCTTCCTGAGATATCCACAGAGGTCATTTAAGTATCAGTGGAGATTCCTGGGGGTTATTAGAATATGTATCCATAAATTTTACTTTGTTGAGTTGGCTACCCTGGGTGTCTCCTCCTGCCCGCCCCCCGCCCCCGCCCACCCCCACTGACATCACTGCTAACACGTGTACAACTCTTTTAATGATAAGTAGATTATCCACATTAAGTTTTATGGAAAGCCACAAAAAACCTAACAATGATAAACAGAGATTGGCTCAGAAATTTGGCTCAGAGAAATGTTCAGAGATTTTCTCAGAGCTTTGCTCGAAGATCTGCTAAGAGGTTCACTCTGAGATTGACTCAGAGATTCACTCAGAGATTCACTCAGAGATTGGCTCAGAGATTGGCTCAGATATTGGCTCACATATTGACAACAAGTGGGCTAATAGATTGGCTCAGAGATTGACTGAGAGATTGACTCAGAGATTCACTAGAGATCGGCTCAGACATCGGCTCAGCGATTGGCTCAGATATTGGCTCACAGATTGACACCAAGTGGGCTAATAGATTGGCTCAGAGATTGGCTCGTATCAAGATAAAAACTATTAACATAGATAGATCTAGCTGTTGAATAGACTCCCCAAAAAATTTATATGTGTTCTGAATAGCATCACTACCCATGTATCGATCAATACGGTAATTCAATATTACGTAATGTTTAATGTAGATGAAACTGTATAGTTTAATCTACAAACTAACGAACATATTCTGGTGAAGGCCTGAGATTACCCTCTTACGACCCCGGCTAGTGCATTGGCTACCAGCTCATTCTGCTGAGCCATACAACATTTTCTACAGCTTATTCTACTATATCAGTCAATTTGAAGTGGACGAAATAGATTTAAAGTTACAGCCTTTAGAAAACATAAACATTTCTAAAAAAAATTTTTCGTAAAAATTCCTCATAAACATTTGTCATAAACAGTACTCATTAATTTATCTCAAAAGCATTCCTCATAAAAAATTACCCAAAAAACATTTCATAAACTGGGTTCTAAAGTGTGAGTTCTCACTGACAGAATGGAGTTGAGATGTTGACAGAAAACTCATTAAATTTAGACCAGATATCGTGGACTTGTATGATGGGGTCACGTGACCCAAAACATGTTTCTATATTTAGAAGCAAAAAAAAAATCGTCACTGGCATTACAAGGTTAGCCAGAGTTACGGTAAGTTGAATTCTGACCCCTCAATCTCGGTACACGGGAAGCCATTTTGAAATCTATTTCTTTGGGTACGTGGGATTTTGGTTGTTGTGTGACTGTTTCTTTGAGGGTAACAATTTCTTTGTCTGTGGATCACATTCCGTTTCATTGGGGCAACATGGGAGTTGATTTGGTAACAATTTCTTTGTCTGTGGATCACATTCCGTTTCATTGAGGCAACATGGGAGTTGATTTGGTAACAATTTCTTTGTCTGTGGATCACATTCCGTTTCATTGGGGCAACATGGGAGTTGATTTGGTAACAATTTCTTTGTCTGTGGATCACATTCCGTTTCATTGGGGCAACATGGGAGTTGATTTGGTAACAATTTCTTTGTCTGTGGATCACATTCCGTTTCATTGGGGCAACATGGGAGTTGATTTGGTAACAATTTCTTTGTCTGTGGATCACATTCCGTTTCATTGGGGCAACATGGGAGTTGATTTGGTAACAATTTCTTTGTCTGTGGATCACATTCCGTTTCATTGGGGCAACATGGGAGTTGATTTGGTAACAATTTCTTTAACTATACAAATAATTAAAACAAGAAAAAACACATTGTCGAGGTGTTCACCTGACAAAATGTTTGGGTTGAAAGGATGAGTTCTGAAAACATTTTTTTTTTAAAAGTCATTAGATCACAGCAGGCAATTAACACTAGATTAAATGATTGTAATGAGAAATGCCAATAATTAACTTCAAATGATTTAACTTCCAGTGAGTTGATCAGATCAAAAGAACATACAATAACAATATAACATGGAGCTTAAATAAACTCTTCATTCTCATGTTACGCCTGATAGAGGCCTGGATCAGTCAGGATGGAAACACACTGTCAAGAGAGGGAAACGAACGTACACAAAATCAAGGCGTATTTCCTGTCTAATAAAACTCGGATTAGGAGATTTAATGGATTCAATTATTTTGTCTTAAACACAGGACCCAGCGATTTTTTCGAACAATCCAGAGCTTCAGTAATAATTCACCGACTTCGCCTACAACTTTTGAGTCCTGTGTCAGACATTTTGTTTGTTTTAAAAAACAATGTTTTCCATCAATAGGATTATATCGTCACAGCTATGTTATGGATGGTGATTGGATGACATGACTGATATCTGGATGGTGATTGATGACATGACTGATGCATGAAATGGTGATGGATTGATATCTGGATGGTGATGGATGATATGACTTATATCTGGACGTTGTCACATGAAATGACCGATATCTGGATGGCGATGGATAAAATGACTGATATCTGATCTAAAGACTGACTAATGATTATGTCATAAGACAAATGTCATATCATTCAACTAAATGTGTTTATCTGGCTTATCATTAGACTGTGTTTGTTTATATGACTCAGGAGAACTCCAACTAGACCAACGTTTGGATTTTGATTAAAATTTGAGATGACTGCAAAATGCCAAAATGCACACTTCATTATCATCAGGTCAGAGAAACATGAAGGAAATGTTTCAGTAAAATTGCTCTGTTGTTTTATTCAACAAACAATACCATTGGCAGTTTATTTTATTTAAAATATTTTTTTTTTTTCAATATTTTTTTTAGCATTCGGTAATGGGAGGATTCTTGTTTACTGTACAAGTGGACTTCAATGTGTATTTTTTTGAGAATCCCCGGAAAACCAAGTGTGCGTGGCGGGTAATATCGGTGGATTATTGCACTGCGCATGGCCGTCCTTTATCACTTCCGCCACGTTAGCAAGGGCTTTTTAACCTGGAGTTGACGTGCAGACTTCTGATGGATCCATGGCAACATTTAGATTGCAGTTTAAAAAATACCGTGTTCTGTACTGCAGGTCGGGTTCTATCCAGGCTTGCACCGGATGTTACGACGCTGCAACTTTACGAATCGGTGATTCGGTGTTTCATAGCTCGCAGTAACGATCATCTCCTGCGAAAGATTGGAAGCCTTGGCTGTCAACGTCAATAAAGTTATTATGGACTTTAATAAGGTCCACTTGTTAGATCGTTAGAGGTTGGTTTATGATTGCCATTAAGCGGCAGCTTGCTGATAATACTAAAAACAAGGAGACCACTGAGTGACAACTAGGTGACAACTGGCTGACAACTGGCTGACAACTGGCTGACAACTGGGTTACTAAGAGTAAGGTATTGGGTGTCTGTGACCCTTTCCTTTATCAGTTTCACTCACCTCTCTATTGTGTCTCGGAACCTCCACTTTATCAGTCTCGCTCACCTCTCTATTGTGTCTCGGAACCTGCACTTTGTCAGCCTCGCTCACCTCTCTATTGTGTCTCGGAACCTGCACTTATCAGCCTCGCTCACCTCTCTATTGTGTCTCGGAACCTGCACTTTATCAGCCTCGCTCACCTCTCTATTGTGTCTCGGAACCTCCACTTTGTCAGTCTCACCCACCTCTCTATTGTGTCTAGGATTTTTCCCTTTGTCAGCGCCACCCACCTCTATGTGGTGTTTCTCAAGCCTCGGGCTCCCTCAACTAAGAAATCATTCTGCTCGTCTTCTCTTTCCCGACACCTCAAGCTCCCCAACCTTTGACCAGTCTGCTTCTACACTCTATCTTGATACGCCCAGCCCCTCCTTTAACCATTTACTAGTCTGTTTTTACTCTCTATCCCGAACCCACCCCCCCCTCCCATTTCCCAGTCTATTCCACCTCCCTGTCCCAACACCTACGAATTTTCTCTGCCAACAGGCGCCGATGTCTTGACCTCTATCATCTCCAGACATATTTTTCTCTGCCATCGATCCAAGGGTTGTCTTTACAACGTGTTCCCAGTTCAATATTTGTGTCTTCTACAATAAATACAAGAAGTCAACACATCCTATAATATAAAATGCTATGTCGAGATCCATTGCCCCAAAATCCCTTTACAGGTTACATCCCCTTACAGTTTGCGAATAGAATTACTTTAGTAAGGAAATATCAGTTTTAATTAAGGCACTATTACTTGTCATCTTCGTCGTAACATGACGTCATCTTCTGCCTAACATGATGACATCTTTAGCCAAACATGACGTTATCTTCGGCCAAAAATGACGTTATCTTGGCCAAACATGACGTTATCTTGGCCAATATGACGTTATCTTTGGTCTAACATGACGTTATCTTTGGCCTAACATGACATTATCTTCGTCCTAACATGAAGAAATCTTTGGCCAAACATGACGTTATCTTTGGCCTAACATAACGTCGTCTTCGGCCTAGCTTGACGTCATCTTCGGCCTAGCATGATGTCACCTTTGGACTAACATGACGTTATCTTTGGCTAAACAAGACATCTAGTTTCTTCTGGTTTCTTAAAAGGGTTCTAATGTTATGGAGCTAAAATATATATACATTTTTTTTACCAATATCATGTTGCGAACACATATGTAATATGTCTAAGGGATCTATTTTGAAGGGACTTAAAATATTTCAAAATATTCTTATGATGACAAAAACGAAGTGTCCATCAAAATAGCGCAACATGTAAAATAAAACGAAATATTATGGTATGACATTAATGTCTACATTAGCTAAACATCTAAAGGAAAAAAAAAACTATTTCTAAATATGACTTAACTGTAATATGTATAACAATAATAGTTCATTTAAGACAAGAATGGGTATTAGTTGTTTTTCATGTTCTTTTACTTGGCAGTATTTCTTTTAATGGATATATTTCAAACTGGGCACAGTTTCATAAGTGGGCACTGTTTTATAAATGGGCATTGTTTTATAAGTGGACACTGTTTCAAAAATGAGCACTGTTTCATTATTGGGCACTTTTTCATTAGTGGGCACTGTTTCATGATTTGGCACAGTTTCATAAGTGGGCACTGTTTCATTGATGGGCATTGTTTTATTAGTGGGCACTGTTTTATAAGTGGACACTGTTTCCACAATGAGCACTGTTTCATAAGTTGGCAATGTTTCATAAGTTGGCACTGTTTCATAAGTGGGCACTGTTTCATAAATGGGCACTGTTTCATAAGTGGGCACTGTTTCATTAGTGGTCACTGTATCATGATTTGGCATCGTTTTATGAGTTGGCACTGTTTCATAAGAGGAAACTTTTTCAAAAGTCGGCACTGTTTCATCAGACGAAACTGTTTCATAATTGGGCATTGTTTCATTAGTGGGAACTGTTTCATAAGTGGGAATTGTTTCATTAGTTGGAACTGTTTCATTAGTGGGAATTGTTTCATAAATGGGCACCGTTTCATTAGGGGGTACTGTTTCATTGGTAAGCACTGATTCATAAGTGGCCACTGATTCTTTGAGGGCACTGTTTCATTTGTTGGCATTATTCCATAAGTGGGCACTGTTTCATAAGTGGGCCCCGTTTTATTAGTGGGCACCGTTTCATAAGTGTGCATCCTTTCATAAATGGGCACTGTTTCATTAGGAGGCACTGTTTAATTATTGGGCTCAATTTCATTTGTGGGCACTGTTCATTTGGCACTGTTTCATTAGTGGGCACTGTTTCATAAGTGGGTGCTGTTTCATTAGTGGGTTCTGTTTCATTAGTGGGCACCTTTTAATTAGTTGGCACTCTTTCATAAGTGGGCACTGTTTCATAAGTGGGCACTGTTTCATATGTGGGCACTGTTTCATAAGTGGGTACTGTTTCATAAGTTGGTGCTGTTTAATTAGTAGGCACTGTTTCATAAGTTGGCGCTGTTTCATTAGTGGACACTGTTTCAGAAGTGGGAACTGTTCCATTGGTGGACACTGTTTCATAAGTGGGAAATTTTTCATAACTTTGCACTGACCCAATAGGGGGCAACTTTTCATCAGTGAGCACCGTTTCATAAGTGCGTATCGTATCATAAGTGGAGACTGTTTCATTAGGGGGCACCGTATCATGAGTGGGCACCGTTTCATTAGTGGGCACTGTTTCATAAGTGGGCACTGTTTCTGAGGGGCAACCTTGTTACATTCCAACAAATCAAAACAGCCATGGCTATCTCAACATTTTTCACACAAAAAAACCCAACAAAAACAACAAGCCCAATGACAAACACGCCATCAGACAAAAGTCTGTTCTCTCCTGCATGTCTTCACGCCATCACCCAAAAGTCTGCTTTCTCCTGCATGTCTGCATCAGATAACCTACACCTTATTCACACTCTGGGACCCGCTAACACTAACTAGTCACGTGTCTTGGAAAGAGGATCCACCTGATTTACAGAGATTGGACCTAACATTTGATGTGGTCTTAAACGCCTGCTATTGGAAGTTGTGGGGCTACGAGAATAAATGGCAACCCCCCCCCACCCCAAACCCCCCCACCCCACATATTAACAGATTGTAGAAAGCATGCTTAAAACATGTATCAAACAATTCGAGCCATCAGAAGCCGGTAAAAAACAGATTGCATGATCTTTCCAACGAAGCTATTCTGTATTGGAGATAGAGCATGTACTTATGTATTTCATGTCTCAGAGGTAGATCATGTAGTTATGTATTTCATGTCTCAGAGGTAGATCATGTAGTTATGTATTTCATGTCTTGGGGGTAGAACATATACTTATGTATTTCATGTCTTGGATGTAGATCATGTACTTGTGTATTTCATGTCTCAGAGGTATATCATATACCTATGTATTTCATGTCTTGGAGGTAGATCATACACTTATGTATTTCATGTCTTACAGATAGATCATGCCCTAATGTAATGCATGTTCTACTGGTAGATCATGAACTAATTATGGGTGCTGGGTGGCCGAACGGTCTAAATTGAGCAAATCTCAAGTTGGTGGTCTGGAGTCCTATTCCAGCCAGAGCCAAGTCAATCAAAAACACCACCAGCACCCCGGGTAGATGGGACTCGCTAACCTTGGACGGCAACTCATCTAAGAGAAGGCAACTCATCTAAGAGAAGGAAACTCTGAAATCAAACCCGGAGATCGAGTCCCGAAAGGCGGATAACATTGGTACAATGAAACATTCGGAAAACTCCTGCGACGTCACTGGTTCCAAACTGTATCCTCCAATGATGTTCCCTTGGGTTATCCAGCAGCGTGGAGAGAGGTGATTTGCTGTTGGGAACCAGCTTATAATCCTTGAAGAATAATCCCAGACATGTGGATTTCGTCCTCCCAAGCCCACTCCATCGTCACATTGTGACGGACGGATGCCATCATGTACTAATGTACTGCATGACTTAGAAATACATGTACTGCATGACTTCAAGATTACAATATACTAATGTTTTGCATGTAAAAGTCATGATGTAGAGGTTGGAAATAAGTTCGGAATGTGGAACTGTTCCATCCCACCTGAAGCCGCTCATAAAAAAACGATCATATTTATGGGTAAAATCGGTTATTCCCTATACATACCTGTATCATATATATACAGTTAGTTACCTAACCCATATAGGTACAGTCAGTTACCTGAGCCATATAAGCACAGTTTGTTGACCCATATATGTACAGATACCTGAACGGTAAGAGAAGGCCATCAGACCCGTACCTAGATCAGACCTCAACTGTCAGCGCATGCGTGAGAGGACGTCATAAACATGACCCCTCCGTTCTCGTCACGTGGTACCTGGATTATCTGTCGGGTGGAATAAAATAATCCCTGGAAAATATGGCGTCGTGGCACGAGATATAAAATTGCTGCCCTTACCAAAATGGGCACCCAACCCTACTAAAATGGGCACTCCACCTAACTAAAATGGGCAAACCACCCTACTAAAATGGGTGTCCAACCCTACTAAAACGGTCGCCCCGATCAAATGGCCGCCCTGATCAAGTGGCCGCCCCACGCTGCTAAAATGGCCGCCCTGCTCACTCGTTTAAGGAGTCATCAAAATATTGGGTATCATTATTATAAGCAATTAAAACTCAGATACCTATTTAATCATGATTCAGTTGTACTCTGATAACTCGGAGTAGAGGGCTGGATGATGTAGAATTATTATTTTGTTTATTTGATAAGCCTGTCTCATAATGATGTCTTCTTTTATAGTGATATGCCTCACTCGTAGTGATAAGTCTTATCATGGTGATATTTCTCCCAAAGTGATGAGTATTCTCTCATAGTAATATGTATTTTCATGGTGATACGTCTTCTCTCCTAGCGATACGTCTTCTCTGATATTAATAAGTCTTCTCTCCTAGTGATAAGTCTCTCTTAAAGTGATAATTATTCTCTCAAAGTGATGACTTCCCTCAAAGTGATGTCTTCTCTAATTGTGATACGTCTATCATTGTGATAATTCTTCTCTCAAAGTGATGTCTTCTCTCATAGTGATAAGTCTGGCTCATACCAATAAGTCTCTCACATAATGATAAGTCTCTCTCATAGTGATTAGTCTGGCTCATAGTGATACGTGTCTCTCACGGTGATAAGTCTCTCATGGTCATAAATCTCTCTCATATTGATAAGTCTATCTTTCTGTGATAAGTCTTTCTCATACTGGGTAGTCTCTCTCATAGTGACAAGTCTGGCTCATAGTGACAAGTCTGGCTCATTGATGCAGGGTATGGTAAGTAAAAAACATAGCACATATGCTTATATGGTTTGACATTTAAAAGGGGGGGGAATCTATTAATAGAACATCCAGGCATACAGTCGATCCAGTCTCATTAAGATATTCATAAGACATCCTGGTACTCCGTTTGGCCAATCTCTCAACAGCTGCTCTGTTCTTCTAAACTAATGTGAGCCAGCCTAGCGGGTCTTATCCTAGACGAAAATGTGTTTATAACTATCTTTACCAAAAACAAATGTTATGGAAATTTCAAAGTTTACAGACAGGGGGCTCCCTGGCGTTCCTAGGGTGCCAACAGGGTTTGGAAAAGATTTTACCCCCCTCCCCTCATTTCAAGATTAAATACGTTTAGAATTTGCAGAATACGCCGCCCCTCCATGTAAAGAAATATGACACCCTCGGCGTACAGCCCCCTACAAATCCCCTTAACTATGTCACTGAATTTACGGCAGGCTTATTAACTAATGCCGACACACGCGAAAAATCTTAGAGCAAGCACTTGACACTTGGCCCACACGGGCCAACTCTTAGAGCAAGCACTTGACCCACACGGAACAACTCTTAGAGCAAGAACTTGGCCCACACTGGCAAACTCTTAGACAAGCACTTGGCTCACACGGGCCAACTCTTAGAGCAAGCACTTGGCCCACATGGGCCAACTCTTAGAGCAAGCATTTGGCCCACACGGGCCAATCCTTAGAGCAAGCACTTGGGCTAACTCTTAGAGCAAGCACTTGGCCCACCGAATTCGACTTTTATCCCATGAGGAAAATTTTCCCAAACCACTGCGATCTGACAGTATCGTGAATATCGAAAGTATCTTGATTAATAATTTAATGCATCATACCAGTTTGATGAAGTCCATAAATTGTGTTATGTTGTTAAGAGTTGATCAAAGCAGTAAATTTTGCATTTATTTGAGCCATACAGCTCACGAGCAGTCAGTAGGTTCAGACTGTTGAATTTGTTATCACAACCGAATGTTGTCATTCACACGATGGTCGACTTCCGGTGACCCCAACAGAAGCTTCTGGTCGTGCTTAAAACAGCCCGTCTGTAGATGTTATTATAGATGAGTCCAAGCGCTTCAAGCAGAAGTCACACCCCAGGGAGACCTTCTTCTTGATAATACGTACTTTCAACTGTCAACGCCCTGAGAATCAAGGCGTCGCGGTCGACGGAAAAAGGAGGGGGGGGGGGGCCGGGGGATCAAATATCAAATAAAAGTCTATGTGAAAACAAACGTCCTACACCAGATGAGGACTACAGGACAAAGTCCTCACGAAAAGTAACATAAAAAGGAGGGGGGGGGGGGCCGGGGGATCAAATATCAAATAAAAGTCTATGTGAAAACAAACGTCCTACACCAGATGAGGACTACAGGACAAAGTGCTCACGGAAAGTAACAGACGTCCCATCGTCCAAGTTTGTGCAAGCGGAAATGAAGCAAACATTATCTTGTTTGCAGTGGCGTCAAAAGGAGGTGATGCGGTGGCTTAGTAGGGCCAGATCAATGAGCTTAGGTCGAGGGGACTTTCTTCTTTCTCACTAAGTGGCTCTTCAAATTTTATACCGCTTAATGTATGATATGTAGCAACACTAAGAGACAATCTTATTTATATATAGGTAGCAAAACTAAAAGACAATCTTATATATAAATAGGACAATCTTATATAGATACATAAAGGCAAATATATGTATAGGACTGTCCTGAAATACGTCAATGACAAGGTTTTTTTGTTTGTTTACTTCCAATGAGGTTAAATATTCCTTTCTGTTTGTGGTGGTTTAATGAGCTTACCTTTACCTTTATCATGGTAGTGCTATAATAAGCTTAGGTATTCCTATATGTTTCTAGTGGTATAATCAACTTAACTAATCCTATATCTGTAAAATGTGTGATCAGTCACACATAGATGAGAGCTTAGGCCCCACCTGCAATGTGGGTATTGGGCCACTGATGCAATGTGGGTCTTAGGCCACTGATGCAATGTGGGTCTTAGGTCACTGATGCAATATGGGTCTGTTTGAAATCAAATTCTAATAGCAGTTAATAAAATAGAACGTATACCAATAAATTATTTTTAAATTTTACCATTACCGCAAGCGCCATTGACGATAGCGTAGGTTATAAGTCATTCTACTTCAACTAGAGTACCGTGACGTTTACGGGGAAAAATGTTTTATGATAAAACGACATGGAGCAAAATCAACGAAGACATAAAACGCTTTAATATAACAAGAACAAATAAGGGCATTAGATCCTAGTATATAAAAAAGAATCATGAAAGGACACGAGACCCTTGAATTTAACTAGTATCACTAAAAATCATGAGACCCTGGAATGCAACAAGAACCATCAAGGACATGAGACCATGGAAAATAACAAGAATCACCAAGAACATGAGACCCTGGAATATAACAGGAATCACTGTTACACACTGGCTTCTCTTGTGAGAAATTAATCTCCTATTTTAAATTTATGGCCCGTTCAAACAGTGTCTAACAAAGGACGATACCATAGAAAAATAAAATAACAAAAGTACGACACCCAAAACAGTACCTATTACAATTAATAGGATTTAATTTAGTAATAATACAATTGCAAAACAAAAGAAATATCATTACAAATCATCAACTTACAGTATGGTAGATCTTGTACCGGTACACAGTTAACACAGTTAGTACAATGTGCCAATGAATGATGATGAATGATCAATGCAAATAAACACATATAAGAACACAAAGAATAATACACGTCTCGTGAAGTTAAAAATAGCTGTCAATCTCCGTCCGTCTCTGTGCCTGTCAATCCCTTATATATGTGGGTCTACCAGCGCGTCTAGAAACGCCCTTAGTTTTCAAATACTATCGATAACCTTCGACAAAATACTAGTAGACCTACTAACCATGTTTAATTGGAAGTCGGTAGTAAACAAGAAACATAAAAAAGATTTAACCACGCCCACAACAAACGTTACCGTCTGCTAGGTCAAAGAAAGTTCACGCACAGGCGAAAAGTGTACTACATAACATCACCAAGGACATGAGACCCTGGAATATAACAAAACCAACAAGGACATGAGACCCTGGAATATAACAAAACCAACAAGGACATGAGACCCTGGAATATAACAAAACCAACAAGGACATGAGACCCTGGAATATAACAAAACCAACAAGGACATGGACCATGGAATATACCAAGAACCTACAAGGACATGAGACCCTAGGAAAATAACAAGAATCAACAAGGAAATGAGACCATGGAATATAATAAGAACCAACAAGGACATGAGACCCTGGAATATAACACAAACTAACAAGAACATGACACCATGGAATATAACTAGAATAACCATAAACATGAGACCATGGAATATAACAAGAACCACCAAGGCAAGAGACCATGGAATATAGCAAGAACCAACAAAGACATGATACCATGGAATATAACAAGAACCAACAAGGACATCAGACCATGGAATATAACAAGGATAACCATAAACATGAGACCCTGGAACATAACAAGAACCAACAAGGACATGAGACCATGGAATATAACAAGAACCAACAAGGACATGAGATAATGGAATATAACAAAAACCACCAATAACATGAGACCATGGAATATAACTAGAATCACCATAAACATGAAACCCTGGAATATAACAAGAACCATCAATAACATGAGACCCTGGAATATAACAAGAATCACCAACGACAAGAGACCCTGGAATATAACAAGAATCACAATAGAACTGAGACCCTGGAATATAACAAGAATCACAATAGAAATGAGACCCTGGAATATAACAAGAATCACCAACGACAAGAGACCCTGGAATATAACAAGAATCACAATAGAACTGAGACCCTGGAATATAACAAGAATCACAATAGAAATGAGACCCTGGAATATAACAAGAATCACAATAGAAATGAGACCCAGGAATATAACAAGAATCACAATAGAAATGAGACCCTGGAATATAACAAGAATCACAATAGAACTGAGACCCTGGAATATAACAAGAATCACAATAGAAATGAGACCCTGGAATACACAAACTATCGGACCCGAGGGAAAAGTCAACATGATTATGTCCAAACATCGGTCTTCTGACCCTCCCCCTCAATCCCCAACCCACTAACTCCCCCACCCCCTCACTCCCCCACCCCCTCACTCCCCAACCCCTCACTCCCCCACCCCCTCACTACCCCACCTCCCACGCCCCATGCCCCCTCACTCCACCATTCCCGGTTCCGGTGGTCATGTTTTAATTAGCACGAGCCACTGTTAGCATATGGAGTGGCCTGGTCAGTGTGGCCTGGTCAGTATGCTATGACTGTTAGTCTACTGCCCGGAGCAGTCAGTGCCATTCAACGCCACCCACTCCACCCCTCCACGATCAATGATATTTACCCATGTGACCATTTCCCTTTCTCCGAAACACATCTCAAACATTGCTGTCTTCCTGAGTTATGCCTTCAACACCTGGTTTGTCGAGTCCAAGTCACATGGCCTGACATTCAGTTAGATGGACTACGTCATATGCTAGAACATAGTCCCAGTTACATGACCTGACATTTCATTAGATGGACTACATCAAATGCTAGAACATAGTCCCAGTCATATGACCTGACATTCCACAAAATATCGTTTCCACCATCCTCCACTTCCCAACTTCATTGAATTTTGAGGTGTGGACAAACTTATGGAAATGTGTCCACAGTGTTTCAACGATAGACACGAGTATATACATGTGTCCACAATGTGTCCACAATGGGTAAACTTATGTAAATGTGAACCAAATATGTCAACGATGGACGCACTTCTGTAAATGTGTCCAGAATGTATCATCGCCATTGATTACTGCAAGTACTAAGGTTTCTAGCTGAGCTAACAGTGCTCTGTTTTTCTTGGTCCCATGTGCTGTCTGACCGTGGTCCCATGTGCTGTCTGACCGTGGTCCCATGTGCTGTCTGACCGTGGTCCCATGTGCTGTCTGACCGTGGTCCCATGTGCTGTCTGACCGTGGTCCCATGTGCTGTCTGACAGTGGTCCCGTGTGCTGTCTGACCATGGTCCCGTGTGCTGTCTGACCGTGGTCCCATGTGCTGTCTGACCGTGGTCCCATGTGCTGTCTGACCGTTGTTTGACTTAAGCTGATCACGACTGGCCCTCCCTACCCCCCCCCCCCCTTCGTGGTCCCCTGTGCTGTCTGACCGTGGTCCCGTGTGCTGTCTGACCGTGGTCCCGTGTGCTGTCTGACCGTGGTCCCATGTGCTGTCTGACCGTGGTCCCATGTGCTGTCTGACCGTTGTTTGACTTAAGCTGATCACGACTGGCCCTCCCTACCCCCCCCCCCCGTGACCTCTGATGTAACCCATCGATCCAGTGATATCTTTCCTCTACATTTATAAATCCATCCTACTTTATTGTCCATAGTCTAACAAATACCGAATTAACTCTGTCCAAACTTCAAGAGTCACACTGTGACGCCTGAACCATAGATGCTGTTTGAAATACACCTTTCCCATTGCTGTCTATTGAAATATAAAAACAGATTACAAAGCAACAAAAGATGTTTTTGAAAAAAAACAATATAATAAAAGCGAAAACGTGTTTTATCCACAGGAAGTGCAGCTGAAATGGAAACAGCACGAACAGCTTCTTGATAAAGTTCAATGAGGTAGCGACTGCTGCTTCAGGGTCCAATTTTTTAATGTTTTCTTTATTCAAATGTTTCGAGAGAGAAACTGATTTTTTTTTTTGGTACACCGGCTCCAACAGACTTGTGTTTTCTAGGCCACAAATTAATTCCTGGTTTGACATCACAAATATTGGCTTTTCATCTCCTCTATGTCATTAGCTGGTCTCATTTATAACTTTGGTCTTTTTTTTTTTTTTAACTTTTGACTTCTTGACTGACGGGCAATTCTATTTGTGTTCTGCATATTTTCTCTTGACTCTTGTTTTTTTCTTCAGATATGTCCCTCTTGTAAAAGATCAATTATTTCGCTGTCAAAATGTATGGCTGTCACAATGTATGGCTTTCAGAATGTGTGGCTTTCACAATGTATGGCTTTCAGAATGTGTGGCTTTCACAATGTATGGCTGTCAGAATGTATGGTTTTCAGAATGTATGGCTGTCACAAAGTATGGCTTTCAGAATGTATGGCTGTCACAAATTATGGCTGTCACAATGTATGGCTTCCAAAATGTGTGGCTTTCAGAAAGTATGGCTGTCAGAATCTATGGTTTTCAGAATCTATGGCTGTAACAAAGTATGGATATCACAATGTATGGCTGTCAGAATGTATGGCTGTCACAATGTATGGCTGTCACAATGTATGGCTGTCACAATGTATGGCTTTCACAATGTAATGGCTGTCACAATGTATAACCGTCACAATTTACTCTTATGGGATGTTTTCTTAACCACTTGTACACTTGAATTATTAATATGTTTACATAGAGACCAATGCAAAGCTTAGTTTCAGGGCAAATTTAAATTAATTTTATATTAATAACGAATAAAGAAATGCATTCCTGAGAGGGATTTAAAATAATCAATAAAAGGGATTAATAATAATCCAAAAATACCCAAGAGATCCAGGGTACAGAATCACGAAATAAAATATCTAATCCAAGCCCCACCCCCGCCCCCACCTAACATACACACACTTTTCACAAATGTTAATGTTGTAATGTTATAAAGTAAGCAACGTAGGATAAAATAAGACAAATTGGGGCACACATATGGGATTATGTTTCGTTAAACAACCCTACTCCTGGAATGATCATGTGGTGTTAATGAATATTAAGTCCATCTGCGTTAGGGGTTCTCACAAGTGATGCTCGGGTACCTCTGTCGAATGGACTGCGTGAGTGCACCTCTCATAAGGCCTGCGTGAGTGCACCTCTCATGAGGCCTGCGTGAGTGCACCTCTCATGAGGCCTGCGTGAGTGCACCTCTCATGAGGCCTGCGTGAGTCCACCTCTCATAAGGTCTGCGTGGTTGCACCTCTGGATATGGATAAGTAGATGCACCTTTCGGCGCAAATGAGTGGAAGCAACTCTTGATATTGATGAGTGGATTGACCACTCTATTTGGATGTGTGGATTTACCACTCTATATGAACGCGTGGATGCACCTCTCTCTCTTCTCAATCGATAACCACCTGTTTTTAACTCTACAGAAATTTCTATTTACACTTTTTACCCTTTTTATTCTTTTTATTCTTGTACCATTATTCTTTATCTTTTCCGAAACTCAATCAGTTTATTGAAAAAAAATTGATCATTCTCGAGATTCAATCATATTATTGCAAAAACGTGATATTTCCCGAGAATCAATCCCTTTATAGGAACAAAATTGATCTTTCCCGAGACTCAATCCCTTTATAGGAACAAAATTGATCTTTCCCGAGACTCAATCCCTTTATAGGAACAAAATTGATCTTTCCCAAGACTCAACTCAATCTCTTTATAGGAACAAAATTGATCTTACCCGAGAATCAACCCTTTTTTAGGAACAAAATTGATCTTTCCCGAGACTCAATCCCTTTATAGGAACACAATTGATCTTTCCCGAGAATCAATCCATTTATAGAAACAAAATTGATCTTTCCCGAGAAGTCTTGATGTATCCCGAGACTGAATCAATTTAAAATAAATAATGTGATTATTAGAAACGTGAGCGAGATGGGAGCTGATCCTAATCGAACATACAGGATTGCAAGAAAACATTAATATCCATTTACCACCATTTTTATTTTCCCAGGCCGCCCTCCTAGCGTCTCCACCCCCCCCCTCCCCAATGATGCACTCAGCTAACCCTGATATTAAAAGGGAGATTAAAAAAATAGGATAAAAAATGGGCGTTTTTAAGTATGTGACCTAGTGACGTAGTAAATAATATATGTATGTGGAATGGCATGAGAGGTCAAGTATGTCATCTAGTGACGTAGTAAATAATATATGTATGTGGAATGGCATGAGAGGTTACGTATGTGATCGAGTCCCTTAGTAGTAAATGAGATCTGCATGTGGTAGGGCCTGTGAGGTCATGCGATCTAGTGCCGTAGTATATGAGATGTGTATGTGATATGACATGAAAGGTTAAGTATGTGATCTAGATCCATAGTAAATGAGATCTGTATGTCATATGGCATGGGAGGTCAAGTATGTCATCTAGTGCCGTAGTAAAGGAGATATGTATGTGATATGGCATGGGAGGTCAAGTATATCATCTAGTGCCGTAGTAAAGGAGATATGTATGGTGTATGACCTGGGAGGTCATGTGATCTAGTGCCGTAGTAATGAGATCTGTATGTTGTATGGCACTGGAGGACGCTATAAACGAAAATCCCCATATTCTTTCCCCACAAATAATTAATAAAGAAAAAGGTAATCATCAAAATGGCGAAGGTTTGGAAGCCATTAAAGTTACCTTTGAAATGTGTTATTGTTGGGTTTTTTTTCTTAATGTTTTAAAAAATTGCTATTTGCCAAATTATTTAATATATTACCCACTTTTTCAATGTTATTTTGTTCTCCTTGGTGTAAGAATAATTAAAATGTTTTGCTGACCATTAAAGTTGTTCTGTATTTTAGTAAAATTTGTTTGAACTGTGTGAGAATCAAAACGTGGTTGTTGCTCAGTGGCGTAGCTAGGGGAGGGGGTCCAAATATGAAGTTCCTCGGGCCCTACTTGAGGGGGGCCCCCAAAAGCGTGTTCGAAACTTTTTTTAACATTAAATAATGTCGAATGTTAAAATCCAGGGGCCCCTGAAGAGGCCAAGCTCCCGGGCCCCCGAATCCCTAGCTACGCCCCTGTTGTTGCTTTGAACTAAATTACACATTTCTCGAACTGTTTGGTTTATACTGAGAGTTCAGACTGCACGTAGAATGTCACTTACAAACATGGTTAAGGAATGGGACCAGATTTACACACACACACAAAGAGCGCTTATTTTTACAGGTGTTATTTTAGTTGATACGAGAAATTGCACGGACACGTCCCACGGACTTGAAAATCCAGCACGTGAAATTATCTATTGCGACATTTTTATTAGTTCATTTTTGGCAGCTAATAATCTTTGTAACGATTACGATGTATATTGACTGGAAATGTTATATTTTAAACGTCGACATTAAATATAACTAAATCTTTCAGGGAATGTAATAAGAGACTAGAGTAACAATTGACCACAGGACGATACGTTTAGTCTATAAATAAAAAAAAAACAGCTTACGCGAAAAACATATTGTTACTTTTAAGAGTAAAATTGTCATTACTCATTTTTTTAATTCAAAAATTAAATTATTTTTATTGTCTAGTGTACAAAAATTAATGAGAATTTTCTTATTAAAATCAATGGTTAGCCCCCGACCACTTAAAAACAAAAAATAATTTTAAAAAATTTATTGGAATATCTGTTTGAGGACTCGGTTACCAAATGTTATCCAAGCTTCCCCAAAACATAAGGGCTTCCGAAAAAGGGGCGAAATGTCCCACATTTTTTCCTGGGCCAATAAGAGGTTGCACCATTTGAGGACCACTTCTTTGAAGTTTTGTCAGTTTTTCTTCTTCCTGTTTTTTTTTTCATCGGTATTTTTGAAAACTTAGGAATCAACCAATCAGAAGTTTGCCCATTGCGCAACAAATCAGACGTTTGTCCATTGCGCAACCAATCAGATGTTTGTCCATTGCGCAACAAATCAGATGTTTGTCCATTGCGCAACCAATCAGATGGTTTGTCCATTGCACAACCAATCAGATATTTGTCCTTTTGTTGACTGAAACCTTCTTAGACTTTTTAATGGACAACAAGATCTAACACCAAGGGCCCCAGATATTTACATGTGCCAAAAGCATTTGAGACCAATGCTTATAAATTATACATAGGGACTATTTCACATCAACATAACTGGCTACTAAGATCAGAAGACTCGGGTGCAATTTTGGGAAAGTACAATTCTGAACTCTTCCCAATTCAAAGTAGCTCAACTTTGACTTTCCACCTTTGTTATAATCCCATACAAGGACTCTTATTCGAAAAAATAAATATTCCATATTCTAATTTTGTGCAACGATACTGCTCAACATATGCCATAATCCATGTTTTAATCCCATGCAAGGACTACTGCTGAACATTACCAAAACATTCGTTCAGAACTCCGGACCACCCCAACCCTGTAACTTAACAACCAGCCCCACCCCAGTGATTTACAAACCCACCCTATGACTGACAAACCCGCCCCACCCCTATGACTGATAAACCCGTCCCACCCTTATGACTGACAACCCCGCCCAATCTCTATGACCGACAAACCCACCCCACCCCTATGACCGACAAACCCACCCCACCCCTATGACCGACAAACCCACCCCACTTCTATGACCGACAAACCCTTGACTCCCATTCATCAAACTCAAACCCCGCCCAATCTCTATGACCGACAAACCCACCCCACCCCTATGACCGACAAACCCACCCCACCCCTATGACCGACAAACCCACCCCACTTCTATGACCGACAAACCCACTCCAACCCTATGACTGACAGACCCACCCCACCTCTATGACCGACAAACCCATCCCATCCCTATAACCGACAAACCCACCCAACCCTATGACTGACAAGCACACCCCACCCCAGGACTGACAATAAGACAACACTAAGCGAGCACGTTGGTGAATAATTTCGTCCTTCCGGGGTGAGTAATAAGACGGTCAGGTCTGAAGGATAACCTGTCAGGGCCAATGTGGAACACAATGGATGTTACTGACAAATGAAATGTATCGATCACCTTGTCATCCTGTGGTAACCCGTTATGATGTAACCATTTTCTTCTCAGCCTGTATCAGGAATCTCAACACAGACTTCTGCTAACCATATTCTCTTGGTCTATCAGTAATCTCAACACAGACTTCTGCTGACTATTTTCTACCAATCTGTATCAGGAATCTAAACACAGACGTCTGCTGTTATACAACAGCAAAACCAGAAAATGATCAGACAAACAAAATTAAGACCCAAACCTCACAGACAGACAACAAACTTAAGACCGTGTCTGCACAGACGGAGCTACACTACAAGACCACATCTTGACTAGGTACATAAAAAGAAGTTACCTACTTTAACACAACTATTATTATGTTGAGCAACCCTATGTTAAACTATGGAGCACTTTTTTGTTTTGCGAATAATAAAGTATAGGGGGGGGGGAACAAATGATAAAATTTTATGCAAACAATTTCAAGATTTATTGTTACAAAAATAATTGTATTCAAAATTTTAGATGCTGTTATTCATATTTTGTAAAATATACATAAAAATGGTTGGCGTGACGTCATGTAACCATAGCAATGGTTGGCGTGACGTTATGAAACCATAGCAATGGTTGGCGTGACGTCATGTAACCATAGCAATGGTTGGCGTGACGTCATGTAACCATAGCAATGGTTGGCGTGACGTCATGTTACCATAACAATGGACGGCGTGACGTCTTGTAGCCCTCACAATGAGTGGCGTGACGTCACGTAAGAAGTATCTGAAAGGCTATGTAACAAAGTTGAAAGAGTATTCTGAAAACGCTATGAAAGCTGCTACTTTAAGTATCTTCATATTTTTTTTTTTTGGGTGGGGGGGGGGGCAAACCCTCCCCCCAACCAACAAAACCAGCCACGATTTCAGATCAATATGATAACACCTTGCATAATTGCAACATAAAAATACCCTTGTCTCAACTATAACACCCTTTAACAGATGACAGTATAAAAGACAAAGCTTTGCTCGTTTACTAATCCCGACAGCATCCCTTATGAGCCATCACGACAATCCCTCGGGATTAACACGGCCGCTTTATTGGCCAGAAGTCTTTGAGTACTAACAGCTGAATTAATTGGCGGCACTTTCGCGCGTTATTTATGGTTCTATCCGCCCTTCTTTTTCAATACAAACACACGGCTATGGTCACAGCTGCCAATCTAGTTCCATACAAACACGGCTATGGTCACAGCTGTCAATCTAGTTCCATACAAACACACGGCTATGGTCACGGCCTCCAATCTAGTTCAATACAAACACACGGCTATAGTCACAGCTGCCAATCTAGTTCCATACAAACACACGGCTATGGTCACAGCTGCCAATCTAGTTCCATACAAACACACGGCTATGGTCACAGCTGCCAATCTAGTTCCATACAAACACACAGCTAAGGTCACAGCCACCAGTCTTGTTCCATACAAACACATGGCTAAAGTCACAGCTGCCAATCTAGTCCCATACAAACACACAGCTATGGTTACAGCTGCCAATTTAGTTCCATACAAACACACGGCCATGGTCACAGCGGCCAATCTAGTTCCATACAAACACACGGCTATAGTCACAGCCGCCATCCTAGTTCCATACAAACACATGGCTATGGTCACAGCCACCTATCTATTTCCATACAAACACACAGCTAAGGGCACAGCTGCCAATCTAGTTACATTCAAAAACACGGCTATGGTCACAGCCGCCAATCTAGTTCCATTCATACACACGGCGATAGTCACTTGCGTCGATCTATTTCCATACAGACACATGTGTATGTTGACTGGCGTCCATCTATTTCCATACTAACAGGCAGACATTTAAAGCTCATGCCAGACTGGTAAACAAAGTATCTGATACATGTTTCACAAAGGGATTCATCTGATGGTTCACGGTAGCTGGTATGTGATTGACAAAGGGATTTCTCTGATGGGCACGGGAGCTGGTACGCATTGACAAAGGGATTTCTCTGATGGTTCACGGTAGCTGGTACGTATTGACAAAGGGATTTTTCTGATGGTCACGGGAGCTGGTACGCATTGACAAAGGGATTTCTCTGATGGTTCACGGGAGCTGGTACGTATTCACAAAGGGAGTTCTCTGATGGTTCACGGTAGCTGGTATGTGATTGACAAAGGGATTTCTCTGATGGGCACGGGAGCTGGTACGCATTGACAAAGGGATTTCTCTGATGGTTCACGGTAGCTGGTACGTATTGACAAAGGGATTTCTCTGATGGTCACGGGAGCTGGTACGCATTGACAAAGGGATTTCTCTGATGGTTCACGGGAGCTTGTACGTATTCACAAAGGGAGTTCTCTGATGGTTCACGGTAGCTGTTACATGGTTGACATAGGGATTTGGGAGATAATTCACGATTTATAACTAAATGGTCATCCTTATATAAATACGAAGTGCTTTATATTTGTACCTTTTTTGTATATTTCTTGTCTATACACTTTCTTTTTATACCCAGCATGTCTGTGGATCTTTCTCTGTACTCAACTTCTCTGAGGACTTTTTTTTGTACTTAGATCCTCCGTGGACCTTGTTTTGTACTTATATTGTCTGTGGACCTTTCTTGTAATTTGCTTATAATTGTTTTCTTGGTCTTACTGAAAGTGAGTGTACGCATTTGTGTACGCATGTTTGTACACATGTTTATACACATATTTGTACGCAGTTGTGTACAAACGTGTATGTTTAAGATTACAGACAAAAACACATAAAAACTGATTTTTTTTCTTGCTCCTCTACACAATGTAAAAAAACAAAATATCAACGGTTTCATTTTTTAAAACAAACAAATCTTAAAAAGGGATTATTATTATTTTAATCATCGCAGAAATAAAAGAATTATTTTGAGTCTAGCTCCTTTAGAGATGAGTTCTTTTGTTTATCCATTTTGTTTTATTCTTTTCCTCAGTCGTTTTTCTCTGTTCCTCCGTTCTACTGTTTTCTTCCTCCATTGTATTGTCCTCTTCTCCATTGTTTGTCCTCTTCCTCCATTGTGTTGTCCTCTTTCACCATTTTATTGTCCTCTTCCTCCATTGTATTGTCCTCTTCCTCCCTTGTATTGTCTCTCTTCCTCCATTGTATTGTCCTCTCCCTCCCTTGTATTGTCTCTCTTCATCCATTGTATTGTCCTCTTCCTCCCTTGTATTGTCCTCTTCCTCCCTTGTATTGTCTCTCTTCCTCCATTGTATTGTCCTCTTCTTTTATTGTGTTGTTACCGCCTTCTGTTTTGTTGTTCTTTTCCTCCATTGAGTTCCTTTACGCTATATTTCCAGATTTCCCCCACATCTCGTTCCAAACTGTTGCCTCTCAACTACCTTGAACACAGTCTCATCCACATAGTTTTTATCAAATAGTCTGAAGACTTATTTGAGTATGCTTAAAGTTTTTTTATAAAATACACAATGCATGAAACACAATACACTATGCACAATACATGATAAACAATACACGCTGTTAAGCTGAATTGATTTTTAACCCAAGATCTTGAAATAAACAAGGGAGAAGAATGGGAGACAATTTCTTTACAAAAAAAAAAAAAAAAGAAATATAACAAGAGTTAGGCGGAAGTGTCAAAAAGAAAAAAGGGAAATAATAATCTTGTTCACAGAAGCATATAAACAATACACGCTGTTAAGCTGAATTGATTTTTAACACAAGATCTTGAAATAAACAAGGGAGAAGAATGGGAGACAATTTCTTTACAAAAAAAAAAAAAAATGAAATATAACAAGTGTTAGGCGGAAGTGTCAAAAGGAAAAATGGGAAATAATAATCTTGTTCACAGAAGCATGGATGTGTTTGATGCTAGTCAGGGGCGTGGGAAGTGGGGCTCTTATGTATGGGCGGCATTTTTGGCCAACGTCAGAGATTATTCCATGGAGATGGATGGTAACAATCTTACCCCACCCAAGGTGGCATTAATCCTAGCTACGCCCCTGATGGGAGTAATAATTTGCAGGACACAGTGAATACTCCAACGTTCTCATGAGGACACATTTCATAGCAAGTGTGCTACCTTACAATGTCTAGGACACAATGAAATCAGCAAACCCAATCATTTGATTGTTCCTTCTGTTCATCAAGCACTTTGATGCCGCTGAAAAGAAAAAAAAATTCCACCCCTCTCATATTTGATCTAGATTTTTTAAAAAAATCAGTGTGTTAAAAGTAAAACAAAAAAAAAAAACATGGATAGTTGACATACAACAACTTCGAGGATACTAACAATAATTTGGGGGAAAAAGTTAACTATTTTCTCTGGACCGATAGCAATAAGTTATAATTTAGAGGAAAAAGGAGATGCTAATAATGAAAAAATTAAATATCATTTGCTTAAACCTGATTTGAGTAATCTCATAATACTAGTCCTGACACCGCAGAGAAATAGTTCCGTTACAAAACAATAAAAGATGCGTCCCTCATTTGATACGTTGCGCCCTCACTGTGGTTTCTATGGTGATGTACTATTTGGCGCCAAGAGGCAGACGACCAGGCTGTAAGAGTTCAATCTATTTTAATATGTTAAAAGCTGAAAAACGTCCCGCAAGAGACCCCTCTAATGTCGGGATAGGACACAAACTAGTTTACTCACGGTTTGAGATTTGCGAACGACGCCCGAGCGAGGGGTCGATAGTCTGAGGGTGCTTGGCGGGTGGGGGAGGGGGGAGAGGGGGAGGGGGTGGGGGTGGGTGACAAAAGAGAAAATTTAAATAATCACCAAACTAGCCCGAGACTGTTCGTTTACAATGGATAGGTCATAGGTCATTAGTCTAAGCATAAAAATAGCTACAACGTTGCACTAACAAAGAGAAGTTGATTTATTTTTCATGTAGTCATAAAATAAACAGGTTTTTAAAATTTTCTTTTTAATGATGCCTAATTTGTGTCTTAAATGTCTTAAAGTTGTTTATTACACAGAGCGCTTTCTTAAAATGACCAAATAGTTACAGGATATCTTTTAAAGGTAATCCTGAACAATACGTGGAATATTTGGAGGATCAAACCATCTTGGGTCATCAGCCATAAGGACTTGCAATACTCATGACATAGGACACATGCTGCATGCTTATTTCAGTGACATGTCATTGTTTCACTTACATGTCATTGCGTGTCATTTACATGTCATTGCGTGTCATTTACATGTCGTTGCGTGTCATTTACATGCCGTTGTTCACTTATGTCTTTATTGCAGATAAATGTTATTATTTTAGTTTCTTCCATTTCCTATGACTAACAATATTTTACACATACACTAGTAACTCCATATACCAAATAACCAGGGACGCCATATACCAAGTAACTAGAGACGCCATATACCAAGTAAGTAGGGACGCCAAATACCAAATAAATGTGGACGGCATATACCGAATAACTAAGGAGTCATATACCAAGTAACAAGGGACGCCATATACCAAGTAACTAGGGGCGCCATATACCAAGTAACTAGGGACGCCATATATCAAGAAACTAGCGACGCTAAATGTTTGTTTTAGCTGAGGTTAATCTACAGATCATCAAGTAATCTCAACTCACGTTTGGACAGCATCGTCTGTTACAATAAAATTACGTCATAATATTTTTTAATTAAATAAAGAGTGTAACAATATTTAGATCAGGAAGCGCTCTTTAAATTTATAAATATTATATTCATTTTTAGTTACATACTAGAGTGGATCAAAACATTAAGATTCTAAGTCATGACATATTTTTCTAGTACATCCTTTTCTATTCCACTTCATACATGGCATACATGTCATGCATGACATACGTGACAAAGTGGGCAACTGCCCATGGTTAGAGCAAAACATGGACCGTTTCATCATAGCAAATTTCAAATGCACTTGAGAGGAGGGGGGGGGGGGTTGAGGATCAGGGATAAGGTAAATTACCCACGGTCGGGCATAGCACCTTCCCTTCCCCCCTCCCTTCCCGGAATTTGATCTCCCTTACTGGGTTCAAACCGGTCTGTCATAGCACCTTCCCTTCCCCCCTCACGTCACGGAATTTGATCTCCCTTACTGGGTTCAAACAGACACATTTCGCGAGGGGTGGGGTCGCGTGAAGGGGGTGGGGGTCATCCTACGCCAGCCTACAGGTACTCTGCATTGGGAGTGCACCCTCGGGGTTCTTATGATTTCCTACTAGAAGGGTTGGACTATCGTTGGGGCAGCATTATCACAGAAAACTGAGAACTGCTTTGTTGTCGTGATCAAGGCTCCACAAGGGAATTAATTAGGCGTGTTTGAAGTTTATTTTAGGGTTGATCCAGTTCAGTTCACGCCCCTATCCATTCATATGTACAGAACAGCCACAATTTGGGGAGTGGGGTGGTAATATATGTAACATAATAATTGATATGATGTGTTCGGGCATTAAGAATGGTTAATGGCCATCTCATTGTTATGTTACTCGATGTAAATGTAATAATACGTTCATGTATATAAATGTGTTCTGTCGTCCCAGAGAATGAACAACGATATTTCACTGAAATGTGTTCTGTCGTCCCAGAGAATGAGCAATGATATTTCACTGAAATGTGTTCTGTCGTCCCAGAGAATGAACAACGATATTTCACTCAAATGTGTTCTGTCGTCCCAGAGAATAAGCAACGATATTTCACTGAAATGTGTTCTGTCGTCCCAGAGAATGAGCAATGATATTTCACTGACACGTGTTTAGCATTCATTACATGACAGTAAATTGAAAGGAACTCTTAAAATTTTATGTCAGGGATATTTAGATTATTTACGTATCAATTTATTTTCCACCTCTTTCAACTTTAGTTATCCGTTATCAGTGACGGGATTATTTTTAACATTCTTATTTGAATCTTCACTCAAAGTAATGTATTCTTGGATCACTTGTGATCTACGAAACCCTCTAGTTAGAAAGTCTCAGGAAACCCATTTAGTTAACAAATCCTAGGAACATCCTCTAGTTAGCAAATCATATGAGCTCCCTTGAGTTAGCAAGTGCTAGGAACATCCTCTAGTGAGCAAGTGTTAGGAACATCATCTAGTTTGTAAGTGTTAGGAACATACTCTAGTTTGTAATTGTTAGGAACATCCTCTAGTTAGCAAGTACTAGGAATATTCTTTAGTTAGCAAGTCCAAGGAACATCATCTAGTTAGTAAGTCCTAAAAAATCCTCTAGTTAGTAAGTCAATGGAATATCCTCTAGTTAGCAAGTCCTAGGAACATACTCTAGTTAGCAAGTCCTAGGAACATTATCTAGTTTGTAAGTGTTAGGAACATCATCTAGTTTTTAAGTGTTAGGAACATCCTCTAGTTAGCAAGTCCATGGAACATCCTCTAGTTAGTTAGTCCTAGGAACATCCTCTAGTTAGCAAGTCCATGGAACATCTTCTAGTTAGTAAGTCCATGGAACATCCTCTAGTTAGCAAGTCCATGGAGCATCCTCTAGTTAGTAAGTCCATGGAACATCCTCTAGTTAGCAAGTCCATGGAACATCCTCTAGTTAGCAAGTCCATGGAACATCTTTTAGTTAGCAAGTCCATGGAAATCCTCTAGTTAGCAAGTCCATGGAAATCCTCTAGTTAGCAAGTCCATGGAACATCCTCTAGTTAGCAAGTCCATGGAACATCCTCTATTTAGCAAGTCCATGAAACATCCTCTAGTTAGCAAGTCCTAGGAACATTATCTAGTTTGTAAGTGTTAGGAACATCCTCTAGTTAGCAAGTCATAGGAACATCCTCTAGTTAGCAAGTCCATGGAACATCCTCTAGTTAGTAAGTCCTAGGAACATCCTCTAGTTAGCAAGTCCATGGAACATTCTCTAGTTCTGTTGGATCTCAGTGCTGGTTTTCTTCTTATCTGACTGACAGGACTCAGCGTATTATAGTGAAGCAGGCATCTTCCATGGACACTTCCCTTACCTGTGGTGTGCCACAGGGCTCAGTTTTAAAGCCCGTCGAGGACTGCTGTCTTTCTGTGAAAGATTTGACGTCATCAAACAGACTAAAATTAAATGATGATAAGACTGAGGCAAATATTTGTGGTTCAGACGCCAATCTTCGGAAAGTTGCCATTGCATCAATAAAAGTTGGTGACTCAGAGATCCTGTTTTCCTCAACTGTCAGAGACCTTGACTTTTATATTGACAGTAAACTTAGTATGATTCCCCACATCAGTTCTGTTGTCAAGGCATGCTTCTGTCATCTGCGTGCCCTGGGTCAGCTGCGTCCTCAACTCAATAGGAGAACAGACAATGCTGTAGCAGTAGCTCTAATTCAGTCAAGATTAGATAACTGTAATAGTTGTCTGTGGGGTTTACCTCAGAACCAAATTCAGAGACTCCAAAAGATACAAAATACTGCAGCACGCATTGTATCGCGGATGAAAAGATCTGACCACATCACCCCAGTTTTACGAAATCTCCATTGGGTTCCTGTGAGTGAGCGCATTAACTACAAAATTCTGTCCATGCTGTACAGCTGCATAGATGGCTCAGCACCGAAATATCTCAAAGAACTGATTATTAAACATTACCCATGAAGAGCCTGCGGTCATCAACACAGTACTTTCACAGTGTTCCTAGAGTGGATGAACACAGAAAAAGTCCTACGGAGTGCGCTCTTTTGAAGCGATAGCGCCAAAATTATGGAACAGTTTGCCTCAGTCTTTGAGGGGAATTATAAATGATAAAAAATCATTTAAGAAACTATTAAAAACCTTTTTGTTTCAATAGATTTCAGAGGACCAGAGCGCAGTGAGCATGCTAAAGTGGCATGGATACCAGGGCGATATAAATATCCAATCAATCAATCAATCAATAGTTTGTAAGTCCTAGAAACATCATCTAGTTAGCAAATCCTGATCTTCTATTAAATTTCAAACACCATTGTTGGTTATAAAGAAAACAATATCTTTTGATATATAATGGTCTTAAGATATTTAAGAAAAACATTTTTGTGAACATGCCGTAGACCTATGCTTGTGTATATTATTATAATCACATGCGTATGAATATATAAAATAAACATGTGTTTGTGATTATGCTTCAGGACCTTTTTATTGTGACTTTTATAAAAAAATGTATAAGCAGAGCCAGTCTCCCCCCCCCCCGGGCCACCGTGTCACTTACACGAATTAATAAAAAAAAAAAAAGCTTTTTGGTTTGAGACTAACAAATAAAATATGACGCTAAAAATAGCTCTTCGCTTGGTAAGGGAAAACTCCTAGACGTTTGAATTCCACCCTCCCCCCCCCTTTTCTGCATTGGACAATGGGGACAACTGTAAGTTACGTTACGAAGTAATTCATCTGTGATCTCCGAATTGAAACATTGTGTCGACATTAAATCCAAAGGAACGATAACACATCACAACATCCGATATGAAAGCCACACAGAACACTTAACCCGTTCCTGTACACTTAATACGTGTGGGTGGGATGAAGGACTGAAGTGGGCAGATACATATTAATTACACGGGACATTGCCCCAGGGGTCCAATATCCTTGTTTATCCTTATCCAGCCTCTCTGGCGGAGTAGGTGGCGCGAGATGCATGTCCATTGGCCTTAATGTAGTGGTCTGGAGGGCGTAAAGAGGCTCTACAATCAATACTACACGTATAATTGAAGGGAGTTTTAGGGGGGGGGGGGTTATTAAAATCTTAAAATATTTAGTTTTTTCCAATTTCTAAAAAAAAAAATTGAAAAAAAAACAAAATTAAAACTAAACAAGAAATTCACAATGACACAAACATTTATTATGGAGAAAGCTTAAATACATACAATGGCAAGA